>JAMPIV010012224.1:0-138525 GCA_024509875.1 Oreohelix idahoensis | reverse complement strand
GCAGCCATGTGCTGTACTCGAAATCCCCCTTGTTTTCTAATTCGTCTGCAAATTATAACGTTTCACGTTGATAGTAAAAGCCTACTGCTTCAATACCCGCTTTCTACGATAAAACGTGTACTGCCTTTCTAAGAAAAACCTTGAGATACGCAAGCTGACCTATATTTAATATTCCATTCATGTCATTTTATACACTAAGTTACCATAAACGAAAGACAGATGGACTAAGGATAGAAAGAAAGGGAGGGGCTGAAAGCCGGAACGCAGGCAATACTACCACAGTCTCGCGATACACAATTAATGCCACCCCTAACACGCGTGTAAGGCCACAAGCACTAGCTTTTTTTTCAAATCGACAGTGATAAAAAACACTACCCATACGAGTTAGGTTTTAAAAACCTGAAAACCGCTTATTAGGAAACATGACATTATACTGGTTTACGTTTGAAAACATTACAGTACCCAGACACCACATCGTATTCGAAGTGAACAGGAGGTAGAAGAAAATGCATATTTTGAACGCAGCCCCTTAGCCCCATTAAGTTTATATATTTGGGTTCCTTAGGACTTGCTGACAAAGAATATGTTAAACGTTACGCAAATAGTCTAGGAATTAACAAATTATAGCCAAAAGAAATAATGAGGGATGTCAGACAACATCAAAATCAGAATCGCTCAGTGGCAGATTTTCACACCACCATTGTACGGGAAATAGGCTGACATGTTACCTCCTATTTGATTGGCGGAAAGTAAATGTAAGGCTAAACACGATTAGTCGGACTATAAATATTGATTCTTTGTTGTTAGGGAAACGTGAATATGAGTACTTTTTTTCAAACGCTTGTGTAAACAAGGCACGATTGGTTAGACCCGCCAATATAGTCAATCAGAGGCGTCAGGTCAGCACCACATTTTCAAATAAACTTACTAAAGAACCAGTGCGTTGAGCGCCAGTGCATATTTTTCTAAATAAAAGCCTGGGACATCGGCAGATCGAAATTGTGCTATATTCATTGCCAGTCAACGTAACTGTGTATTATTCCATGAATTGTGGTAAGCTTGAAATATTTGATATCTTTTTAATGAAAATTTAATGTAAATTGATAATTTATGTCTGTATATATGTGTGGTTCAGTAGCGAACATGAGGTAAAGCCTATATAGTGCTCCAACCTGAACAGAAGGTGTCGGAGGAAAGTAAAACTACATGGAATTGCCAAACAGTACACTGACACCTATCTTATTGTCTAGAAAGAAATAATGCTGGAATTGCAGAGGCGTAGTAACCATTAGGGAGGAGTATACTGGTGAAAATTGTTTCAGATGAAGATAGCAGTTGGCCTACCGCTCTGAACTCAGTGTTTGTTATGTATTGTGTTCAGTCTGGAAATTTATTATAAATTAGTTCTGAAATAGGAGGTACAACCTTCTTGTTTCAGGGACCGTGGTCCTAAAGTATTGAGCAGCACCTGGTCTGAGCTTTGCTGAACCTAGAGGCTGACAGCATACTCCTGGGTCCAGATAGTGACCAGTGAGGTGTCTCCAGAACACAGGGAGGCTATCGAGCAGAGGAGTCTTTTCCTGCCGCCATCACGAAAGATAAGCGTCTATGGCCAGAGGAGCTCAACATTATGCCCCCCTCAAAATCTGACTTTATAATAAAACAGAGGGAAAATACAGTGTTTAAATTGATAGGAACTGTGAACTTTTCCCCATACTATTTCCAAGATAAACAAACACTTGAAGTCATGATGACAAATAACAACATAGCTTGAAAAAACAAAACCAGTATTACCTCATATTACTACTACACAACTGACACACATAGGATAATATTAATAAAATATGTCACTACAAGGTTCATATTGATAAATTCTGTACATATAAATTGTAATTAAAATTGATTGTGATTCCTGGTTCACTTTGTATTTGAATTAGGACACAAATATTAGGGAAAGTAATTAATACATATTTATATTTGAAAATTTACCAGTGCCTCATTTAAGATTAGTCTTGAAAAAAACTCAATCAACGTTTTCGCAGAGTTCGGCCGCACAAGAATCCAGCAGACCTGCTTCTCCTTCACGACAATGCGCGCCCTCACACAAGTTTGGCAACACGGAAAGCAATCACCAAATTGGGTTGGACTGTACTACCCCATCCACCCTATAGTCCCGATTTGGCACCCTCTGATTTTCATCTATTTGGTCCACGTAAAGATGCACTCCGTGGGACAAGGTTTGAAGATGATGAAGGAGTGATTCATGCAGCAAAGAAATGGCTACATGATCAAGACAAAATCTGGTACGGGCTAGGAATACATGCACTTGTTTCACGCTGGCATAAAGCCGTACAAGTTGATGGGGATTATGTTGAATAATACCGATGTTTACATGACATATCCATGTATTTTGTGTATAAATTTCATGCTTTTTGAATAAACAGCTCCTGAGAAAAACGATGTGGTGCATTACTTTCTGAACGCCCCTCGTATTATCTCTAGTAAGCGGAAAAGTTGTGTACAATTAGGAAGATAATCTTTGCTATGAGCAACTTAACAGGTGGCATCATAGGTTTTCTCGTGTCAACCGTGCTGGGCAAAAGATATCTGATTCGCCCCTCAGACATAGGTGGGCGTAGCTTGCCGGACAATATGACGTGGCTATCAAATGGCATATGTAGGATTTAAACTAAACACTTGGAGGCTCGAGTCAGAGTTCAGAAGTAGTCAAATCGTCTTCTTGTGCGATATGCATCCTTAGATGATACGCCAGTGAAGTTGGGAAATTAGCTATCGCATAATTGCATCAGTGCTAAGGGGACTATCGACATCGAGATATGTTGCTCACACATGAGTGTATTTTATAATACTCTAGATTAGTAATCTTAGACGTTTCAGGTTTAGGAGTTACTGCTGTTTTCCTTAACGACGCTCAGAGTTTGTTTATAGTTTGGTAGTAGCTGATCGGCAAGTTATGTGTTTTCTAGTGTCATTTCACGTATATCATAGCTACCCTCAATTGTGAGACATGTTAACGTAGTAAGTGATTTTATTAGATGAATTCTAGTGTCGCATTGCACTGTATACTAATAGTAATAGCCCCTTCAGTCATAACTGACTATGGGAATGCGCCCCTGAGGTGACAGCCCTCAGCTGCTTATTTTGCTGGTGTTTCTTTCAACGTTTTCTCCTCTCTTCTGCTTGCCGTGAGAGCTTCTTTTCGCCCAATCTGAGGTGGCACCGTAGAGGGCATTGACATTGTATACAAGTGTATACTTATTATTATTTGTGTCATCATCATCAGTTGCCATCTCCACAACGAAGGTTGGCTGTAATGGATCTCCAACGTCTTCTGTCTCTTGTCTTGGTGGTGCACTCTGATAGACTCTTTCCTGTCCATCTCTTGATGTTATCTTCCCACTTATAGCGCTGTCTTCCCCTTGCACGTTTGCCTTCAACTCTCCCTTCTGTTATGGTCTTCTGCAAGGTGTTATGCCTTTTTTATGTGGCCAAAGTATTTTAGCTGCCGAACTTTGACCTCTCTCATTAGTTCTCTTTTCATACCTAGATTTTCTAGGACCTCCTTATTTGTTTTCATCTCTTTCCATGAGATACGCCCCATTCTTCTATATATCCACATTTCAAGAGCCTCAATTCTTTCTTCCAAACGCTTATTCATCGTCCATGTTTCTGCACCATACAGAAATGCAGAATATATATAACACTTTATGATTCTCAGTTTTAATTTGTGAGATAACTGTTTGGATGTCAGTATATTTTTCATGTTGTTGAATGTAGCTTTGGCCATTCCTATTCTCTTCTTGATTTCTGTTTCACATCTGCCATCTTCTGTTATTATATGACCAAGATATACATAGCTCTTGACTTGTTCCAGGATTTTCCCATTTACGCTTATCTTTAATGTGGGTTTATCGTCTGTTTTGCTAATTATCATAGTTTTTGTTTTCTCAATATTAATGTCGAGTCCATATTCATGACTTATACTGTTCACTTGCTTCACTAGTTCTTGTAACTCCTGTTCGCTTTCAGCTAACAACACGGTATCATCTGCATATCTAAGGTTGTTTATTGACCTTCCACTGATGTTCAGTCCTGGTATTACACGGTATCATCTGCATATCTAAGGTTGTTTATTGACCTTCCACTGATGTTCAGTCCTGGTATTTCCTGTATCTGTTTGAAAATTTTTTCGGTGTATAAATTAAATATGCAGGGAGACAGCACACAACCTTGTCTGACACCTCTTTTTATGTCTATGTATGGTGAATAATTCCTTCCCGATCTTACTGTGGCAGTTTGCTCCCAATAAAGGTTACTGAGTATTCTTATATCTTTTCCATCAATACCTATGTCTTCGAGGCATTCAATTATTTTCTCATGATGGACTCTGTCAAAAGCCTTCTTATAGTCAATGAAGCACATATACATACTTTTTTGGACCTCTGTATATTTTTCTGCTAATATTCTTAGGCAAAATATTGCCTCTCTTGTTCCACTGTTCCGTCTAAAACCAAACTGTTCTTCTTGGATTTCGCTGTCTACTTTACTTTTTATTCTTTCCTGTATGATTTTGAGCAGTATCTTAATTGCATGACTCATCAGGCTGATTATTTGTGTAGTGTTAACTAATAGTTATTTTGTATTCTTGTGAGCCGGGACTGTGGTTAATTTCACATCAGTGCTTATTGAGAGAAATTTAAGTGTACCCTCTAGCTCCATGAGTATGTTATGCCTATTAAATTTTGTACAGAGCTGTAAGAATAGAGTATATGTCTGTTTGTTCTTTAGAGCAGCTATGCCTCTCTGATATTGATTGAATGTTGTCATTCGGGCCAGTGCGCTGTGTGTTTTATTTCATTATAGATAGAAGCGTTTACTTAATGTGTTCTCTCGCGTGATAATGTAGTTAATTAGTGATTCGTAGAAACATGAAGGCATTATTGTCGACTGAGATATGTTTATTGTTGAATACAAATACGTGTGACTCACATATAAAACACACACCACATGGACATATAAGCACATACACTTGCAGATTTGCACAGGAGTTTCTTTTTTATGTGACTGCGGAACTTTTGTGTGAAAGTAGGCCAGGGAGAGAGAGAGAGAGAGAGAGAGAGAGAGAGAGAGAGAGAGAGAGAGAGAGAGAGAGAGAGAGAGAGAGAGAGAGAGAAAGAGAAAGAGAGAGAGAGAGAGAGTAACGACAACATAACACACATATTCAAGAATTATTATTCTTCACACATCGTTTTCGCACTGTCACACAAGCATAACTGTCGAAGAGGCAAAGAGTTTTATCAGAATCAGATACAAGAACAAATAGGATGCAAAGCATCCAGGTCACATACAAAATCCTGCATATTACCAGTTCAGCAGAAGTGAACAAGTGGTAATCTTCAGACTTTGCATGGGCCACAACAAATTGGGATACCACCTACTCAACAAGTTAAAGATAGGAACCACCGATAAGTGTAACTGTCTTCTTTCTTCTTCCGTCCTTAGCCACCGACCGTCAAAGCAGTCAGTGGCCATTACGCCTAGTGGCGTCTTAGGGCAACAGCAGATAGGTTTTCTTTGCCATTGTTTCCCATCACGCCTATTGGCGTCTTTAGGGCAACGGCAAATCAATCCATTTGCTGTTGTTTCCGTAATCGAAGTGACTGGCAAACGGGTGATCAGCCCGTTGGTAAGTGTAACTGTGGTACAAATAAAATGACTGCTGAACATCTTCTTCAAAGATGCCCAAACATACGAGCAACATAGAAAGCACATATGGTCGTCATCAGTACCACTCTTGAAAAAACTCTATGCAGATACAAATAGCCTCAAGCTGACAACTGCTTTCTTTGAAAATATTCAAGTAGACTTCTGAGTGTACGAAGAAGAATAAGAAGAAGATTTAAAAAAAAAAAGGCAATGCATATTACTAAGGTCAAATTAAGAGGAACTTAAATATTAACCCCCTACTCTGAAAGCTTGGGGAATCAAAAGTATAAAAATACATACATGTACGAGGGCTGTCCGGAAAAGAACCGGCCATAATTAATATTAGAAAAACCGTTTGCGCGACATCGATGTAACTTGGCAGTCAAATAGAGTGGCCTGTTATGCACATACGTGTGCAATGTTGACGTTGCTGCACCAGTAAAAGCCGTTTAGTGAGCACGTGCACTGTGTGGTCGTCGCATTCAAAATGGCCGAACGAGTAGAGCAAAGAATCTGCATCAAATTTTGCTCCAAGCTGCAACATTCCTCCACGGAAACTATTATGATGATTCAGAAGGCTTTTGGAGACGATGCAATGAGTGCTACACAAATAAAGGTGTGGCACAAACGCTTCAAAGATGGTCGAGAATCTGTTGAATGTGATCCCATTTCTGGAAGTCCTTCTTCGGGCGTGGAAAACCAGGCGACTTCCACTGAGACGACTGAGCCTTCGTTTCTGGATCATAGCAGTAGATCCACGATTCATCTCCGGTTATGACTTTCTTCATGAAATCTGGGTTATTGGTTGCGGTTTGAAGCAAATCATTAGCAACTGTGGCACGAAGTTCCTTCTGCTCTGGTAGCAGAATCCGCGGAACGAATTTTGCCACGACACGTCTCATACCCAGATCCTGGGTCAGAATCTCGGATACAATAGTTTTTGGAATTCCCAGATCTTTTTCTCGCACTGTCAGTCGCCGATCTTTGTTGATTGCAGCCCGTACACGTTCAATATTTTCCGGTGTTCTGCTTGTTGCAGGCCTTCCAGAAATGGGATCACATTCAACAGCTTCTCGACCATCTTTGAAGCGTTTGTGCCACACCTTTATTTGTGTAGCACTCATTGCATCGTCTCCAAAAGCCTTCTGAATCATCATAATAGTTTTCGTGGAGGAATGTTGAAGCTTGACGCAAAATTTGATGCAGATTCTTTGCTCTACTTGTTCAGCCATTTTGAATGCGACGACCACACAGTGCACGTGTTCACTAAACGGCTTTTAACGGTCGCACTGACTGGTGCAGCAACGTCAACATTGCACACTTACGTGCATAACAGGCCACTCTATTTGGCTGCCAAGTTACATCGATGTTGCGCAAACGGTTTTTCTAATATTAATTATGGCCGGTTCTTTTTCGGACAGCCCTCGTATTTCTTAATTATTAAATAAAAACATTCAGTTCAATCTTTGGTGGATTTTAAAACATAAAACTCAGAATCTCCAATTAAAAGGTCAAGCCAGTCCTATTGTGTGATTGTGAAACATGGAGAACAAACAACTAAACAGCTAAAGACTTCATAAATTGGTGCTTGCGTAGAATAGAAGGACTGAAATGGTATGACAAGATCACTAATGTGGAACTGATGTCATGAACCAGACAAGTGTCAGTAGAACAAGAGATGTGAAGAAAGGCTGGTGATGGATAGGACACACACTGAGGAAGCCTGTTGAAAGTATTACAAGGCAGTCCTTGTTCTGGAATACTCAGGGTAAGGGACGTAGAGACAGACCACATAAAGAAGAGAGCTGGAATGAAGAAGACATGACACGGGACAGAAAGGCTTGGCATAAGTTTGTTGAAGGTCTATGCTCCTTGGGGGACCTGAAGGTGATGGTGGGTCTGGAAACATTGGCATCTAAAAGAAATCACTACAAGAACTAGTGCTGCTAGAACACGTGAATGTTTTGGTGCAGGCGTCCTTCAAGGTAGCCAATTACAATGGTGACCATATGCCCCACGGAGAGCGAAAAGGGAAATGATGATGATGTAGTGTCTATAAATTTAAATATGTTAAAGTGGTTACAGCGCTGGTCGTCTCTCGCGACAAAAGAGACAGGTTCGATTCACGGTATCATCACGCTCCAGTCTACTCTGCTGTAAATGGGTACCTGACTTTGCTCTTGAGTTAGGGAAGGAATAGACAGCGAGGAAGGGAGCTGGTCACCCCACTTCTCGAAGATGGACATAGTATAGTCAAGTCTCTAACACTTCACTTCCCTAGGGCAGTAAAAGTCATAGCATATCCCAGAATCTCATACACCATGTAGTAAAGTTTCTTAACCTGTGATCCAGAGACTCGTGTCAATCAATACCCTTTAGCTCCCCGAGGAGCATAGGCCTTCAACACATGCCAAGTCTTCCTGTCCTGTGCCATCCGCTCGTTCTTTCCATGTTTTCCTCATCATTTTCAACTCTGTATCCAGTTCTCTTCTCCATGTGTTTTTTGGTCTGCCTCTCTTTCCCTGTGGATTCTAGAACAAAGACTGCCTTGTAATGCTACCAACAGGTCTCCTCAATGTGTGTCCTATCCATCGCCAGCGTCTTCTTCTCAACTCTTGTTCCACTGGCACTTGTCTGGTTCTTGTTATCAAACCCGGTCCCTAAAAAATGCCGTGCTGAAGTCGGATGTGTCGACCGAAAGGTGCAGATATCACAGCTTAGGCGTAAACAGACACAACGCAACCACCGTCCTTTTCAGGGCGAACGAGGAAGAAGAAGAAGTTATCAATTCTTTCTTCTTCTTCGTTCGTCATGAAAAGGACGTTCCCCATCGAGGCCAGCTCCTTGACGTGGAGATGGGGCTCAAGTACAGCCATCAGCGGCTGAAAAACCAAGACTGTCCAGGCCCTCCTAGACTCGAGCAAGACCACAGTCTGCCCTAGCAAGTCAAGGTGATGAAGACGGAGGCAACCAGCCAAGAGGCGCACCACAGCAATCAGGATGCCATGCACATGCGCTATGGGAAGTATGCCTATATCTGCAAAACGTTATGGCACTCGCCCTGTGACGGACACCCAGGCAGGCGCAGTGCCGGGCCCTCTGCCTCGGAAGGGCCCAACCCCTACTACTGGGGGTCCTTCTCAATTGCCCCGTGGAGCCAGGAGGCATGAGAATAGAGCTACTGGCCAAGCAAAGAAAAGACCATTTAAAATAATGCACTGGAATGCTGAAGGCGTCAATAGTAAAAAAGACGGCTACAGCAAAAAATTTGAGTTCGAAAATATCTTGAATGAAGAGCAAGTAAATGTATGTTGCTTGCAAGAAACCCACCTCAACAAAGACACAGCCTTCAAAATCAGAGGCTACCAGTGCTACCGATCTGACCGAATAGACAGACGAAAAGGTGGAATACTGACACTCGTGAGGAATAACATCAGTGCATGTCAGCTTGAAACATATATGGAGGGGGCGGAATACCAGATGCTTCATCTCAGGACAGAAAGTTCAGAATTCCACCTGCTCAACTACTACTGTCCGAGCGACCGCCCACTGGCACTAGATACAATCACAGCAAAAGAAAGACTGATTGTATGTGGAGACTTCAACAGCCACTCACAGAGCTGGGGCTATGATCACATGGACAGGAGAGGTGAGGAGCTTGAAAACTGGCAGGATGACAATGGGCTTATCCTGATTAACCAGCCAATCGACCCACCAACCTTCTACTCGAGATCATGGCACACCACCTCTACACCAGACCTGGCATTCCACTCACCCGGCTTGGAGTGGAACAACACACGCGTTGTAGGGAAACAACTTGGAGGCAGCGACCACCGGCCAGTCTTCCTAATTGTGGAAAATGAACTTGTCAAGGAGAGCAGCACTCTCTCTAGGTGGAACTACAAGAAGGCAGACTGGACAATGTACCAGCACTGTACTAGTATACTGGCTAGAGATCTGACTGTAGACAAAGACATCAATAAGCTAGTCGATGAATTCAGCAGATGCATATTACAGGCTGCTCGTGAAACAATACCTAGAGGGGCTCGTAAGCACTACAAACCATATTGGAATAGTGAACTAGAGCAGCTGCACAACGACGTGGAAACATCTCGAAAGCAGGCAGAGACCAGTCCATGCCAAGAACACCACAATAACTACCAGCAAGCTAAGGCCAAATTTCAAAGGGCCAAGTTGCAGGCCAGGCGAAGAAGCTGGAAGGAGAAAACAGAGTCCTTGAACTTCGAAAGAGATACGAGGAAACTGTGGAAGTTGATAAAGCAACTTAACGATGAAGGTACAGGGAGAAACTCAAGGATTGCTCTGTACAAAGATGGAAACATCCTCATGGGAAAACAGGCAGCTGATCACTTTGCAGACTCCTTTGCTAAAGACAACAACATCGAAGTTAGCCCAGAGAAGCAACAGGAGACTCGTGAGAAACAACAACACGCAGGACGAGATGGAACCATACCTGAAGTTATGGAGGCACCAATCACATTCAGAGAACTGGAGCTTGCAATATCCAAATTGAAAATGAGAAAGTCGCCAGGAGTTGATGGAGTGTCCAATGAAATGATTAAGAACTTGGGAACCGCAGCAAAAACAAAGCTGCTGCAGATCTTCAATATCTGTTGGAACTCAGGCAGAGTTCCACAGACCTGGAGGGAAGCAATCATGATACCACTCCTAAAACCAGGAAAAGACAGTTCCACTGCCTCCAGCTACAGACCAATCAGCCTCACAAGCTGCCTCTGCAAAACAATGGAACGTATCATCAATCTCAGGCTACAGTGGTACCTTGAAAGTGAAAACCTTCTTGTACCACAGCAGGCGGGCTTTAGGCAGTGTTATTCCACCGAAGATCAGGCAACTTACCTTTCCCAAGAGATTGAGGATGCGTTCCAAGATAAGAAACTGGTACTAGCAGCATGGATAGATCTAAGGAAAGCATTTGACAAGGTTTGGAAAGAAGGGCTTCTGAAGAAACTGAGAAATTGTAGAGTGAATGGTAAGATGTACAAATGGGTGAAAGCATACTTGCATAACAGAAGAGCCCGAGTACAACTAGATGGGCTCAAGAGTAAGAAAATTCTACTGCGTCATGGCGTCCCTCAGGGAGGGGTTCTGTCCCCCACACTTTTCCTAGTCTACATCAACGACCTGGTTGCTGAACTACCACATGGAATGAAAGTGGCAATGTACGCTGATGACCTGGTAATATGGTGCACAGATGAGCATGCAACAGTGGCCACCAAACTGCTACAAAGAGCTATAGATGCCTTAACCTCATGGGCAATAGATGGTGTGTCAGCATAAACACAGACAAGTGCAGCACTACGCTCTTCACCCTCTCTCCCAAACAAAAAGCTGGTGTCATCAAGATAAACGAAGAGCTCCTGAGAGAAGATAAACAACCCACCTATCTCGGAGTTACATTCGATGATAGGCTGACATGGAAGCAGCACATCAACAAGGCAGCAACAAAGGCCAGGAGGAAGCTAGCCATCCTGAGAAAACTAAGTGGAACCACATGGGGAGCCAGCGGGAAAATACTTAGTAAAGTTTACCAGCAGGGCATACGACCACACCTGGAATATGGGTCAGCTGCGTGGTGTCCAGCATCAAACACCACATTACAAGAGCTAGATAAGGTGCAAAACCAGGCGCTTAGGGTCATCACGGGGGCAATGAAATCGACGCCTATAGTGGAGATGGAGAAAATGGGGAGGATACAAGCACTGAGAGAACGCAGAGACACGAAAGTGCTAACACAGGCAGAAAAGTTCCTCTGTATGCCGAGCCATCCAATGAAGGACAGATTCCAAAACCTAGCAATGGGGCGACTGAAAAGAAGCAGCTTTATCCACCAGGCCAAACGATTTCGTAGACAAACCTCAGACCTGCCTGAAGTTAACAGCCCCCTAAAGTCTGTGCCAGAACAAACCCCTTGGAGAGAAGAGCATGGACTACCAGTACACATCCACACAAAAGTGAAAGGAATATTCGACAGGGATGAACAGAACAGCGTGCAACGTAGGACAGTCACTCTCAGTTTCCTGGATGATGAATACCCACAGGACCTCTGGGTCCGAGTATACACGGATGGGTCAGCACAGAATGCAGTAAAGAATGGAGGAGCAGGAGTGTACATAGAATACCCAAACAACACTAGGGATACGGTCAGAGTACCAACGGGGAAATTCTGTAACAACTATGATGCAGAAGTCCAGGCAATCAAGGTGGCAACTGAGAAACTACTGAACACCAATCTCGGTCCACAGCCTGTGGTATTCCTGACAGATGCAAGATCAGCACTCCAAGCACTTCAGTCCAGAAAATTGCCAGGCATACAAGCCCTACTTTCTGAACTGTGCAACCAGCGCAGGGTCGTCATGCAGTGGATACCGTCTCATTGTGGAATACCAGGAAACGAGAGAGCAGACGGACTGGCTAAAGAAGGTGCTGCAGACGAGCAACCGGATGTACCAGTTACGTACCATCAGAAGAAAAAGATGATCAAATCTATCAGAAAGCCACCAACATCAACGCAGGATGACTACCAAGCTATGAACAGATCAGAACAAATAGTCATTCTGCGCCTCAGAACAGGACACAACCGCCTCCGCAGCCACATGTATACAAAATTCAAGATTGGCAATTCAGCCATGTGTACATGTGGACAGGTACCCCAGACTGCGGAGCACGTACTTCAAGATTGCCCCGAATATGATATATTGAGGCAAACCCACTGGCCCAGAGAAACAACACTGGAAGCAAAACTATATGGACCTCTGTATGAACTACAAAAGACAGTGAAGTTTATACAAGAAACAACATTGCAGATATAGACAATATATTTCAAGCGAACGGAAGAAGAAGAAGAAAAGGACGTTGGGTGCGTTGTGTCAGTTTACAGCGAAGCTGCGATATTTGCGACTTTCGTCCAATACATCCGACTTCAACACGGCATTTTTTGGGACCGGGTTAGCCTTCCCTCTTCGATCCCTACTCACTCAGCCAGACTGCAGTGATGCAGCCTGTTTCCAGGACCACCACTTGGAGGTGGAGTAGGGTCTTGGTCAGCTCTGGTTCGCTGACCCTGACGCAAGCAGTCTAGCTATGGGTCGCTGACTGCATTCCTCACTGTTGACGCGTCTTAGGTCCCTATCATCAATTCCACATCTGTGACTTTGTCATACCACTTCAGTCCTTCTATTCTACGCAAACACCCGTTTATAAAAGTCTGTAGCTTTTTGGTTGTTATTTTTGTTGCTCTCCATGTCTCAGAGCCATACAATAAGACTGACTTGACATTTGAGTTGAAGATTCTTATTTTCGTGTTGGACTTGATTTATCTGACTTGTCCATGTTTGATGAAGTTTTTGGGTAAAAAGTTTTTTACAGGATGAGGTAACCAGCCCCATGCCCAACCCTCATTAGTCGCTTTTTACGACATGCATGGTAGGGTACAGTGTTACTATTCTTTGCTCCCCTTTTGGGCCCCGGTAACACACGGGTATGAGACTCGTGTACATAACCTAAAATTAAAATTATTTAGTCTTTTATTATGCTTTTCTGTACATTGTTTCCAAGAAGGGGCTCACAGCCTTCATTGGACAATCAAAGAACCCCATGGCAAAAAAAAGGGGGTCAAGAAACCCTGCTTTATAATAAAATTTCCTCGGTACCTTTAAAGATTAAACTCTAACCATATTTTCTCGTAAACCCCATGAAGAGGACATGTGCCGGGGGGAGGGGTTCCTTACATTTTATATACGCTACTGCTCCTGATCCAGGCTACCTTGAGTTGGAGTAATATTAAGTGTGATTTATGGGACTGTAGACAGCTTTTTTTTAAATTTGCTAAATTTCAGCATAGCAGGCCTTTTTCAACCTTTATCCACCTACAGGGAGGTGTCAGTTGTATCGAGATGCCTTTTTTAAGTATTATAATTTTCTTGATTGAGCATACTTTTTTGTACCGTTCGGCATTATTTCTCAAGGATGGTGCTTTGTTAGTTTTATTTCATGGAAATTAGAGTACAGGTTTATCTTGGAGATGTTGCGGGTTCGGTTCCAGACCACCGCAATAAAGCGAGTCATACCCATTTTTTTGGCTTCCCAGTGCATATAAAAGCCTAAAATCATGTTTACACTATGCCTATTAAGTGCACAATAGCGCTAGGTCGTAAAAAAACAGTGTATTGTAAAATAAAAAAATACTTTATTGCTTAAAAAAATGCTAATCTTCATCATCTGAGCCTTCAGCGAATTGTAATCTTTTTGCTGGTGGAGAGCCAAAATCTATCGGAAGAAGAAGGCACGCTCTAATAAAAAAAACAAGAATAATTTGAAAAAAAGAGCAATATCTGCGAAGCGCAATAAAGCAAAGCGCAATAAAGCGAGGTATACCTGTACTTTTTTGTACCGTTCTGCATTACTTCTCAAGGATGGTGCTTTGCTAGTTTTATTTCATGGAAATTAGAGTCTATGTGTCATATTTTTTTATAGAGAAAATAAATTCTTTGGTGTAAGCTTTTTGTGGGGAACAGATGCAATGGTGGTCCTTCCTCGTTCCATAAGAAGTAACAAAGTAAATGATTATGACTTATGGGGATACTGACAAGAGACAGGGAAATGATTAAAACTTATGGGGATACTGACAAGAGACAGGGAAATGATTATGACTTATGGGGATACTGACAAGTGACAGGGAAATGATTATGATGAATGGGGATACTGACAAGTGACAGGGAAATGATTATGACTTATGGGGATACTGACAAGAGACAGGGAAATGATTATGACTTATGGGGATACTGACAAGAGACAGGGAAATGATTATGACTTATGGGGATACTGACAAGTGACAGGGAAATGATTATGATGAATGGGGATACTGACAAGTGACAGGGAAATGATTATGACTTATGGGGATACTGACAAGTGACAGGGAAATGATTATGACATATGGGGATACTGACAAGTGACAGGGAAATGATTATGACATATGGGGATACTGACAAGTGACAGGGAAATGATTATGACATATGGGGATACTGACAAGTGACAGGGAAATGATTATGACTTATGGGGATACTGACAAGTGACAGGGAAATGATTATGACTTATGGGGACACTGACAAGAGACAGGGAAATGATTATGACTTATGGGGACACTGACAAGAGACAGGGAAATGATTATGACTTATGGGGACACTGACAAGAGACAGGGAAATGATTATGACATATGGGGACACTGACAAGTGACAGGGAAATGCCAAAAGGATGATTGATGTGTCTGTTATTCTTCTTCTTATACCACTATTTCACAGCCAAGTGAAGCTAACCATAAATGAGAAATGGAAGACAACATGAAAGGACAGTAATAAAGGCAGACACGCATTCAGCACTTGAAATATAAAAATGCACTGACAAAGACGTCACATTTGTTTTAAAAATTAAGAGGAATGTTTACCATGTTGAACAATACATGTATGTCTTTTTGTGTGTGTGTGTGTATGGTTCTGAAATATGGTCGACTATTAAAAATATAATAACATAAAAAGAACTTTCTTCTGAAATATATAATCCTTGATTTTTCTTGTACCGTGTGGTTCTGAAATATACACAATTAAAATTTTTTAAAAATGCATTTAAAAAACTTACTTCTGAAATATCTAATCATTGCTTTTTTTTTTTTTTAATATTTCTGAAATACAGTACAGTATTAAAAAAAAAGAAAAAAACAACAACAACATGAAAAGAACTTTCTACTGGAATATCTCATCATCGATTTTTTTTTGTTTGTTTTTGTTAAATGGTACTGAAATATGGCGGACATTGCTAAAAAAATAAAAAGAACTTTGTACAGAAATATCTGCTTCTTCTTCGTTCGTCCTGAAAATGACGATTGTTACGTTGTTGACACCGTTTATAACAAAGCTGCGATATTTGCGCCTTTCGGCCCGACACATCCGGTTTCAGCACGGCATTTTTGGGACCGGATTAGCCTTCCCTCTTCGATCCCTACTCTCTCAGCCATACTGCAGTGATGCAGCCTGTATCCAGGACCACCACTTGGAGGATTAGGGTCTTGGTCAGCTCTGGTTCGCTGACCCTGACGCAAGCAGTCAAGCTATGGTTAAAAAAATTAATGAAAGGGTCAAAGATAAAGTTGGTCCAATAACAGACAGTGCTGTAGGAGAGTGAAGTATTATTAGAGACTTCCCTATACTAGATCTCAGCTTTATGAGATGGGTGTGATTGGTTCCCTGCCTCAGTCTTCCTCAACCCAAAAGCAGGATGAGGTACACATTTACAGCTGGATAGACTGTAGCATGACTCACCAGGATTTGAACTGAGTACCTTTACCATGCCTTGAGAAGCAAGTGCTCTAAACACTGTCACTTTATGCTCCATAGAAGAGTACCTGCAGAAAATGTGGTAACTAATGTTATCACAGTATGTTTTATGACACCTTTAACGGGTGTGTGCTTTGTTGGGAGCTTAGTCGACGTGTGGTTATTGACAGCTCAGAACTTTAGTCATGAGCTGTTCAGTTCTCATGAACCCGAGATCACATTGAAAGACAGTCAGTTTGGAAAGCCCACTTGTGGACTGCAGTTGAGATAGCTGGGGGAACAGCCATTTTGTATTTGGCGGTTTTTCTACCAGCTGATGTTTGCTAGAAGTTTTCCTGCTGTAGACTAGATGGTTGTCCAGCTATTTTGTCATGTTGGTCTTCCTTGAATCAAATCTAGCTTTTGTTAGCACGTAGTCATGGAGTTTGTTTAGATATGTTATTGCAGTCAAGTTTGACCTTGCCTCTATGGCATGATTATTGTAGCCTGTTGTAAGGCCCTGTAGTGCTGTTAGAAAGTTTTTGATAATGTCCACTCAAGCAGTGTTTTGTTTATGTTGTGATGTTTAATAAAGAAGGGATTGAAATGAACTGTGTTCTTCCCTTATTCTGTGTTACAGCAGTTCGCGTGCACCTCTAGATTGTTACGAGTCATATTCAATACGTCTGTCTTTTCACCTTTACACACACAACTACGGAGTTCATGCACTGTGCTGAAATCCTCCTTGTGTGGTCTAAGGGAGGAGATCAGAGCACTGTCGGAGCTGTCTGAGTGCTATGAAGATAATCCTTAAAACCAAAAACCAACTAGCTCGTCACATATGTGTTTTGACAACACCATTAATTAATGAGGAACTGAGGGAAGGAAGCCCACAAATATAAGTGAAATAAGAAGTGCAGAAAAGACAGTGTGATGAAATCTTGGCTACTATCATGAGGTAGTATTTGTCAAAGGAATTCCTCGGGTGAAAGAAATTAGAAAAAGACATCAAAAATTACAGTAATAAAAGTAAGTATGGGGACATCTGCTTGAAGAACATTACACCACAGAGACATGAGAAGTTATTGAAAGTTTAATTCAACTTTTAAAACAATGTTTATTTAACATCTAAAAAAAAGTTTATTAAACATCTTAATAATATTTCTTAAATATCTAACATGCTTATTAAACATGTAAAAAACATTTAATTAAACATATAAAAATGTTTATTCAACACATAAAAGATGTTTATTCAATACAGAAAATATGTCTGTTAAACACCTCAACAAAATGTTTATGAACATCTAGTCTAATCACTGTCGGCATCTGTGGCCTAATGGATATGAACGCAGTTTCATAATCCAGATATACCAGGTTCGAAACCTGCTGCAGGCGGTTTGGTAGCAGATTGCTTTGTGTGGATTTTTAACAATGGTATAAGCGCCGTACCATTCAGAAAGCAATGGCAAACTACTGAATGAAAAAATTGCCTAGAAAAATCACAAAACAGCCAATAAAAGCTGGGGTTGATTGCCACGTCCTGTAAAGCATAAGCAACTAACTTTTTTAGTCTAATCACACAGAAAATGTTCAACAAATTAAAAATCAGACTGACATAAGACCATGTGAGGAAGACAAAAAAACAGTTGAACACGTCCTCCAAGTATGCTGGCTCAACAAGAGAGATGCAGATAGATAGCAGGGCCTTCAACAACTCCCTTCAAAAAAGAAAGTGGCAATGAGAGAAGCTTGCAATACTGTCAACTTTATGAGAGAAATAGATGTGGTTATATAAGAAACCTGAGACAGTGGAAAAAAAGAGATGAAAAGATGTTAAAGATGAATAGGGCAGACATTGAGGAGACCTGCTGCTTGCGCTACAAGGTAGTCCATGTTCTGGGTAAGAGAGGTGGAGGGAAACCAAGGAACACATGGAGATGAGAACTGGAGACAGATATGGAAGGATCTTGAGCAGACAGCACAAGACAAGATAACCGGACATGAATTTATTGAAGGCCTGTACTCCTCAGGGCGCTAATGATGATGAATGCACACATACAGGGGACCGAAGACGCAGCAAGAGAGATGAATGCAGTCAACGACTCATAGCTTGACTGCCTGCGTCAGGGTCAGCGAACCAGAGCTGACAAAGACCCTAGTGCACCTCCAAGTGGTGGTCCTGGAAACAGGCTACATTCCTGCAGTCTGGCCAAGAGAGTAGGGATCGAAGAGGGAAGGCAAACCCAGTCCCAAAAATGCCATGCTGAAATCGGATGTGTCGGGCCGAAAGGCGCAAATATCGCAGCTTTGCTGTAAACGGCGACACAACGTAACCAACGTCCTTTTCAGGACGAACGCAGAAGAAGAAGAAGCACACATACAGGAGCAACATTAAGATGGAACACATGGACAGAGGATGATCTGGAAGACAACAGAGAATGTGGCAGGGATGTGATGATTGGAATCATGTGGTCATCAGGACAGGCAAAGGCACTGACCAACTGATTAACACCCTCAAAGCTCATTTCTTGTACTACCTAGCTATCATCATCATTCTCCCCCTTCAGCTCCCCAAGGAACACAATACAAACCTATGCCAAGTTTCCTCTGTCCCGTGCCATCAGCTCAAGTTCTCTCCATGTCTGTCTCCAGTTCTCTTCTCTGTGTGTTTCTTGGTCTTCCTCTATCTCTCTTACCCTGGGGATTCCAGAACAAGGACTGCCTGGTAATGCTAACAACGAGTTTCTTCAATGAAGGTCCTATCCATCTACAGCATCGTCTCTTATTCCACTGGCACTTGTCTGGTTCTTGTCATCAGTTCCACGTTAGCATTCTTGTCGTACCACTTATATCCGTCATTTCTACGCAAGCACTTATCTATGAAAGTCTAGCTTTTTGGTTAATGTTTCTCCATGTTTCAGAGCCATACAATAGGTCTGACTTGACACTGGAATTGAAGATTCTGATATTTGTGTTGTGAATTTCTTAAGCCATCAACAGCTTGTTATTATTGAGTAAATAATACAGGAGGTTGCTGTAAAACTGGCAGATAAAGCAAAACAAATGTAATAAAAACTGGTAGATAAAACAAAACAAATGTAATAAAAACTGGTAGATAAAGCAAACCAAATGTAATAAAAACTGGTAAAGTAAAACAAATGTAATAAAAACTGGTAGATAAAGCAAACCAAATGTAATAAAAACTGGTAGATAAAGTAAAACAAATGTAATAAAAACTGGTAGATAAAGCAAACCAAATGTAATAAAAACTGGTAAAGTAAAACAAATGTAATAAAAACTGGTAGATAAAGCAAACCAAATGTAATAAAAACTGGTAGATAAAGTAAAACAAATGTAATAAAAACTGGTAGATAAAGCAAACCAAATGTAATAAAAACTGGTAAAGTAAAACAAATGTAATAAAAACTGGTAGATAAAGCAAACCAAATGTAATAAAAACTGGTAGATAAAGTAAAACAAATGTAATAAAAACTGGTAGATAAAGCAAACCAAATGTAATAAAAACTGGTAAAGTAAAACAAATGTAATAAAAACTGGTAGATAAAGCAAACCAAATGTAATAAAAACTGGTAGATAAAGTAAAACAAATGTAATAAAAACTGGTAGATAAAGCAAACCAAATGCAATAAAAACTGGTACGGAGTCAGTTTTTCAAATGAACAACACACTAGAGTCAGGATGTTTCAGGATATGCCCTTCATCATCTAGTCACATACAGGATACATCGATGGGAAATAAAGACAGGCTATGAAATAAGGATGAGGAACACTATAGACCAGGGGTCAGCAACCAGCTGATTCTGATCTACTGGTAGGTCCCATTGGATGGTTTTGTAGGTGACTGTCGGAAAGAAAAATGAAAGAATTTGTAAACTAGGGAAATTTCGGACTAGACCTCTCCCACTGGCATTTAAAATCGTGTGGGTCCCCGGGATCAAAGGTACTTCTTCCGCATTTTCAATCGAAACTCTCGAGCTGACTAATAATATATATTTATGAACTGTATAAGATAGGAACGCCCAATGGGCTGATCACCCGTTGGCTTGTCACACCGATTACGGAAACAACGGCAGATGGATCTATTTGTTGTTGCCCTAAAGACGCCGCTAGGCGTGATGGGAAACTACAACGGAGAAAATCAATCTGCTGTTGCCCTTAAGACGCCACAAGGCGTGATGGCCTCTGACTGCTTGGTCGGTCTTTGGCTAAGGACGGAAGAAGAAGAAGATAAGATAGGAACACGACCTTTTCTTTGTAAAGTTCATCAGGCCCGCCTCCATCTCGCTTAAAATTACATACATACATACGTATGTGTGTGTATATATATATATATATATATATATATATATATATATATATATATATATATATATATATATATATATATATATATATATATATATATATATATATATATATATATATATATATGGGACCCAAAGACGCAGCACTAGAGAATGCAGTCAGCGACCCATAGCTTGCCTGCTTGCGTCAAGGTCAGCGAACCAGAGCTGACCAAGACCTTACTCCACCTCCACGTGGTGGTCCTGGAAACAGGCTGCATCATAACAGTCTGGCTGAGAGAGTAGGGATCGAAGAGGGAAGGCAAACCCGGTCCCAAAAAATGCCGTGCTGAAGTCAGATGTGTTGGCCGAAAGGCGCAGATATTGCAGCTCCGCTGTAAACAGACACAACACAACCAACATCCTTTTCAGAACGAACGAGGAAGAAGAAGAAGAATATATATATATATCTGGTAGAACTTTGGAGGGCTCAGTGTTACTAAAGTAGATCCTAAAAGCTCCTGGGTTGCCAACCACGTTATAGACACATGGAAAAAAAAAAACAGGATTAGCAACATGAGATGAGAAAGGTGAAAAGAAAGATGAGCAACATGAGGACAAAATAACACTAAATAAGCAAGCTTAAACAAAAAAATAAACATCAAAGCATAGAAACTAACACTAAAAAAAGCAACAAAGAATGAAATAACAAAATACTAGAATGGCCTGGGAAAATCCGCAGCAGAAAGTCAATTATAATAATGGCTCTCTGCAATTATAATAATAATTTTTATTGGAAGCTTATTATATTTTCTCAGAATAACGGTTCACAGAATAATTGATCTTCCTGTTATTGCAGAGAGCCATTATTTATCTTGACTTTCTGCTTTTGATTTTTCAATTGCACCAGACCATTCTATTATTCTGTTATTTCATTTTCTTGGTGCATTATTGTTGTTAGTTTCTTTGCTCTGATATTTCTTAATTATTCAATTAAGAAAAAACATACTTGTTTATTTAGTGTTATTTTTTTCCTCGTGTTACCCATGCTCAATCTTCTTTTTTCACCTTTTTGTGTCGCTCTTCTTATTTATAAATGTGTCTCCAATGTTGTTTTTCTTTTTCTCATTAAAATATCTTTATTTCTCATCTTTGTTTCCTCATTAAGACTGAGGCTGATGATGGGCAGACATGAAACATCCAGTGTTTCTGGTACTATCATTCATGTTGTATTACTGTTACTGTTTTTGCTATTATTGACCATTGTTGCTGTTAAGAATTAAGAGGGGATTCAATAGTGCTTTTTTTTATATCTAGATTTTGCAGATGACTTGGCTCTTCTGTTCCATAACTGTAATCAGATACAATACAAAATGAAAATACTCAATGAGAGGTCACAAGAGGGTCTGAAAATACACAGGGAAAAAAAAAGATAATGAGAATAAATGCTAGATATGATAACAAGGTCGAACTTGAAGAAACAACACTAGAAGATGTAGAAACATATTCATATTCTTCTTTGATCCTTAGCCGCCGACCGTCAAAGCAGTCAGTGGCCATCACGCCTAGTGGCATCTTGTAGGGCAACAACAAATTGATTCCACTTTGATCGGTCGGTGGCCATCCTTCGTACAGTGCCCCAACTCTGGTTCATTCTTTGCATCTCAGCCTCCACAGTCCTCCGCCAAGTTGTTTTTGGTCGGCCTCTCTTTCGTTTTCCTTCAGGGGTCCATAACATAGCTGTTCTTGTGATGGCATCGGGGTCTCTTCTGAGGACATGGCCAACCCAGCTCCAGCGTCTGCCAGCTATGATGGTGTGCATGTCCTCTTGCTTGCTCCGAGTAAGCAGATCTTGATTGGTGATGGTATTCGGCCAAAAGATTTGGTGAATTTTTCTTAGGCATGTTGTGTGAAAAGAGGACAATTTCAACATTTCCTTCTCTGTAACTCTCCAGCATTCCGCACCATAGAGAAGCACAAAAAGCACACAGCTCTGATATAATCTTAATTTTGTGCTTGTGCTGTATAGAGAGGACTTCCAGATGTTGTTTAGGCTAAAAAAGGCTGTTCTTGCCTTATTCATTCTGTTGTTGATGTCTTTGCTTGCTCTGCCGTCTGGTGTTACTATGCATCCTAGGTATGTGAAAGTGTCTGTCTGTACCAGTTGCTGATTCCTTACTGATATAGGCTCAGGCTTGCTCACATTGAGCGTCATGACCTCTGACTTCTTTAAATTGATGTTCAAGATCACCTGCTGGCTATACTTATTAAGTCTATTCGTTTTTTCCTGGATATGTTGATGTGAATGGTATAGTAGTGCAATGTCATCTGCATATTCCAGATCTTCCAATGTAGAAAATGTAGTCCATCTTATTCCTCTTGGCCTGCCCTCTGTTGTCTGGCGCATCACCCAGTTTATGACTGTTAAAAATAGAGTGGTTGATAAGGGGCATCCCTGTCGTACTCCTGTCTTCACGTCAAAGGTTAGGTTGCTCTGCCCAACACTACACACAAAGTTGGCATAGAGGCTGTTTATGATTGACACTATGCAGCTTGGAATTCCATAAGCCCTCAGTATTTTCCATAAACTGTCCCTATGTATACTGTCAAAAGCCTTTTCAAAATCAATGAAATTAATGTACAGCTGTCTTTGCCATTCTGAGCACTGCTCTATAATGTTCCTGAGGGTAAATATATGATCCACACATCTTCTGTTCTTTCTAAATCCTGCTTGTTCTTTCCTCAGTTTGTGGTGTACTGCTTTTGAAATTCTCTGTATAATTATCCTGCCTAGTATTTTGCTGGGAACTGAGAGAAGAGTGATTCCTCTCCAATTATTGCAGTCTGCAAGATCTCCCTTCTTGGGCAATTTGACAATTATTCCTTTGTTCCACTCTGTTGGTGTTGTCCCTGTTTTCCAGACTTGTGCAAATGGTGGTTCTAATAGTTCTGCTGCTAGCTCAGGGTCTGTCTTAAATAGCTCTGCATTTAAGCTATCATGGCCAGGAGCTTTTCCATTCTTTAACCCTTTGATTGCTGAGATGATTTCTTCTTATTCATATGTTGGCAGCAAAATAGACAAAGCTGGAAGGACAAACAATGGCATAAAAATAAGAATACAAAAAAAAAAGAGGAGCTTTCATTGCATTAGAGAACATATGGAGATAAAGTCCAACACAAAAATAAGAATGTTCAACTAAAATGTCAAGTCAGTCCTATTGTATGGCTCTGAAATATGGAGAAGAACAAAAACAACAACCAAAAAGCTACAGCCATTCATAAATGTGTGCTTTCGTAGAATAGAAAGACTGAAATGGTATGACAAGGTCACTAATGTGGAACTGATGACAGGAACCAGACAAGTGCCAGTGGAACAAGAGATGAGAAGAAGAAGCTGGTGATGGATAGGACACACATTGAGGAAACCTGCAGATAGCATAACAAGGCAGTACTTGTTCTGAAAACCTCAGGGAAAGAGGCAGAGGTAGACAAAAATACACATGGAGAAGATAGCTAGAGACAGAAGTGAAAATGATGAGTAAGACATGGATAGAACTTGAGCTGATGACACATGACAGGAAGACTTGGCATGTGTTTGTTGGAAGTCCTATGCTCCTTAGGGAGCTAAAGGGCAATAATGGTGATGATGAAATGGTGCTTCTGATCAAGTTGGGTGACCTGGGTAATGGTTAAAACATGTTTCAGACAAAGTTCAACTTTGAAATGGTGCTTCTGATCAAGTTGGGTGACCTGGGTAATGGTTAAAACATGTTTCAGACAAAGTTCAACTATGAAATGGTGCTTCTGATCAAGTTGGGTGACCTGGGTAATGGTTAAAACATGTTTCAAAGTTCAACTATGAAATGGTGCTTCTGATCAAGTTGGGTGACCTGGGTAATGGTTAAAACATGTTTCAGACAAAGTTCAACTATGAAATGGTGCTTCTGATCAAGTTCGGTGACCTGGGTAATGGTTAAAACATGTTTCAGAGAAAGTTAAACTATGAAATGGTGCTTCTGATCAAGTTGGGTGACCTGGGTAATGGTTAAAACATGTTTCAGACAAAGTTCAACTATGAAATGGTGCTTCTGATCAAGTTGGGTGACCCGGGTAATGGTTAAAACATGTTTCAGACAAAGTTCAACTATGAAATGGTGCTTCTGATCACGTTGGGTGACCTGGGTAATGGTTAAAACGTGTTTCAGACAAAGTTCAACTATGAAATGGTGCTTCTGATCAAGTTGGGTGACGTGGGTAATGGTTAAAATGTGTTTCAGACAAAGTTCAACTACTTCCTCAAGGCATCTTTTCCTTGGGTGTTTTCTCATTTTTTACCCCACCATTCTGGTATAGAATGCTTCTACCGTTGGCTGGTAAGGCAGCATTTCAAACAAATAACCAAAACCAATTTATCTTCTGCATCTTATTGTAAGAGGTGACTAATATGAGGTAGTGCATTTGACTGGCAACCTCATCATGTAAGCAACCTCATCATGTAAGCAACCTCATCATGTAAGACCAACAGTTATAGAAACCACAACTGCAAGAGCACATGCATGCTTTGGCACAGGCTTCCTGTAAGGAGACCAGATACAGTGGTGGCCCCTTGGTCCTAAGGGAGCAAACAGGGAAATTATGACAAATTCCCAAGAGGCTGCTTATTTTTCATGTTACACACAACCAATGACCCCCATTACATTTTTCTGACATGGCTTCAGAGTCATCTTAGCATGTTACTGAGAATGCCCCCATGAGTATTTCTGCTGGTGACCTGGAGTTATTAGTGGAATTACACTATTCCTAGGGAGCCGTGGTAGCGCTGTGGTTAGTGCACTGCTTCCTAGCTCGGTGGTCCATGGTTCGATCCCCAGTGGAGGTGGGATGTTTTAGACCGCAAACGGCTCTGGGGTTGACCCAGCCTCATGAATTGGGTACCAGAGCAACTCTGGGAAGGTTAAGGCGGCCGGCATGATGCTGACCACATCACCCCTAGTGTGCCGATGGTCAAGAAAATATGGGCTTAACACCATATTCCCAATATGCCTCAATGGGTGTGTAACGGGATCCTTTACCTTTTTTTTACACTATTCCTAGACAGTATGTCAACTGCACAACATGCCTCTTCAAAAAGCCAACACTAACATTACCAAAAACAATATTCTCTTAAAAATAGATACACAGCCATTTCACCCAGCGTTCGATTTGGAAAGACAATAGTAATTCTTGAATAAGTTATGGTAGTCCACAAAGTGACTGAGAAGTCATTTCCTATTTGTAATATGTTATTTCTTCACTTCTATCCAACTAATTTATATGAAACAAACATCAAAATAAAGACAAATAACTGCCATTTTATTACATATTATACTATGTAACATTAGCATAACAACTCAGCGTGAGATCACATAAAAATTTTTGCTATCGCCAGTAACATCAGTTATTAGCTTTTTTATATTTTATGTTACTTTGTTTCCAGGAACAAAGAATTAAAAACAAAAAAATTTGTCAAATGGCAGTTATTGCACTTTGTTTTGACCTTGATCATGTATACCCAATGGATGCAAGCGAGGATAAATATCAAAATAAGGAATGACTTTTCAATCATCGTGTAGAATGAACACAATACAGGCCTGCCATTTTTGACACGTTTGCTAGAACAACTCTTTAGATTACGACAGCAGTGAGTTCTCTTTAGTTAGCAGAGACCGCAGATTGGTAGACTGCTCCGCATGTGCTGATGACACGTTTGCCCGTTTCTGACCAACTGAAAATCACAGAATGGCGTGAACTTTATTGATGACCCCGTCATGATGTCAATCATAATAAAATGAACTGTTAATGATGTGCCCAAGGGGGTTCTCTTACGAGACTAGGAACGAATAGGGCCACTGATCCATCATCATCATCATCTCACCATTTTCCTTTGTGTTCTTTATGGAGCATGGAGCCACCACTACAGTTAGTCCTCCTGCACCTTCTTTTAATGCTCTTGCAACAGTGGTGTTTGTGGCAACGTGTTTTACACGATGAGGTTGCCAGCCACATATTAGTTGCTTTCAATGACAGGCCTGAGGGTGCAGTAGTCACATTCTTTCTTTGTCTCTTCCACTGGGAACTACATGAGGTCAAACAGCTCCCTCTGGCATTTTGTACAAGGTGACCAACATGGAGGCTGGTAACCTCATCATTAAAACTAAGTGCTTCATAAACCAAAGCTTCACGAGCACATGAATGCTTTCATGCAAGCTTCCAACCAGAGGACAAGCTGCCGTAGTGACCTCAAGCTCTGTAAGGAACAAACAGGGAAGTGCTGGTGATGATGTAAATTAAATGGGCACTGACCGTGGAACAGAGGGATGGAAAGGGCGCCACAGGATTGCCAATGCGGAGCCAATGACAGCAACAGGAGCTAGACAGGTGCCAGTGGAGGATGATGCTGGCAATGGGTAGGATACACATTGAGGAAACCTATCGATAGTATACAAGGCAGTCCTCATTCTGGAACCCCTAGGGTAACAGAGATAGGGGTAGACCTAAAAACAAATGGAGAAAAACAACCTGAAGATAGAAATTAAAGTGATGAGGAAGACCTGGAAAAGAACTTAAGCTGATGGCACAGGACATGAGTTTGTTGAAGGCCTATGCTTCATTGGGGGGGGGGGGGGTGTATCCCCTGAAGGGCAAATGATATATGTTGTAAATATTGTGTCTGTTTACTATACTACTCGTCAAAAGTCAAGGACCACCCTATTATTTTCAATACACTTTTATATAAGCGCACAGAATGATTAAATGAAGGAAGTTTTTAGTAAAAATGGGTGCAATATCTTCCTCTGACAGTCACTGACAACCATGGTGATCACGTGCAATTTGGTTTGCTGACCATAAATTCACATTTTTAATCTGTTTTTTCAAACTTCCGTAGAACCAAACAGATGAAGTAATTGTGCTGATTGACATTCCACGTGGAATGGTGACTTTTCGTGAACAGAGTTCACTCTTAATTTGTTTTACAATCAGCAGACTTAGGGTAGTTTCATCACTTGCAAAAACCATGCCACCGAGAAGAAGTCTTGACACCTTACAAAGAATGACGGCTATAGCGTGGGTTGAAAGTGGTTTATCTGTCCGTGAGGTTGCTAGACGGCTTGCAGTGTCACACTCTACTATCCAAAGAATTTTGGAGAGATTTCAGGCCACAGGAAGTGTGGAGGATCGCCACCGGCCAGGTCGCCCTAGATGCACCAATAGACATGATGACCGGTACCTCTTGTTGTCAGCCCTGCGCCATCGAACAGTGACTTGTTCCACTCTAAGATGTCAGCTGAGACAAACTGTAAACGTTAATGTCAGTCAAAGCACCATTCGCAGATGTTTACATGAATTTGGACTGGCTGCTCGACGTCCTGCTGTCAGAATCCCTCTTACTCCTGTTCATCGCAGAGCCCGTGTTGCTTGGTGTCGCGAGCACATCCGATGGACAAGGCAACAATGGAGTCAAGTTCTCTTCACTGATGAATCTCGCTTCACTGTGTCATTCAATGATGGCAGGATTCGAGTTTGGAGATGACCAGGAGAGCGATTTACTGATGACACAATTCGAGAGGTGGATCGTTATGGTAGGGGTTCTGTCATGGCCTGGGGAGGCTTCTACAGACACGGCAGGACCCCACTCTACATCATCCAAGGCAACTTGACCGGCCCAAGATACCAGAATGAAATCTTGAGACCAATTGTTCAGCCTGCTCTGGAGGCCATAGGTGGTAATGCCATCCTCCAAGATGATAACACTCGACCCCATCGAGCTCGTGTGGTGAATGAGTTTATTCAGCAACATGGGATCATCAGGATGGCGTGGCCAGCTCATTCACCTGACCTTTCTCCGACTGAGCACCTCTGGGATGTCCTTGGTCGAAGATTGTCAACAAATCACCCCCTGCCAATGGATGTTGCACAGCTGACTGCATTTCTGCTTCAGGAATGGCAAGCTGTTCCTCAGGATACTCTTCGGACCCTTGTGGACTCGATGCGTCTACGCTGTCTTGAATGCCTTGCTGCAAACGGTGGTCATACCCGATTTTGAAATGTCTATTTGTCCAATATCTATTGTGTGACTTTTGAAAAGGTGGGTGACACACTTCACAGCTTCATTGCGTTTGAATGTGTGTTTCCATTTCTTTACGTTGACATGTCAATTTGGTATTCAATAAATGCCATTTTGACTGATACCAATTACGTTTATATCAGATTTGTTTTATGGTTTCAACCAAGGTTTTTCTAAGTGGCCCTTGACTTTTGACGAGTAGTATATAATTAGTACACAGGTTATTTATGTAAAGCTCTTCTAATGTGAAGTCAGTTATATTGAAGCAGGCTTAAGTCATGCTAAGATAACTCTGGGGTTTAAAAAAAAATATCTACAGTTATCTTCTTGTTCTTCTTTCCCCTTTCAACTCCCCAAGGAGCATAGGCCTTCAACAAACACATGCCAAGTCTTCCTGTCCCGTGCCATCAGTTTCCATCTTTTATTCATCCTCTTCATGTCTGTCTCCAGTTCTCTTTGGCTCAACCTCTCTTACCCTGGGGATTCCAGAACTACCTTGTAATGCTATCAACAAGTTTCCTCAATGTGTGTCCTAGCTATCTCCAGCGCCTTCTTCTCATCTCTTGTTCCACTGGCACTTGTCTAGTTCTTGTCATCAGTTCCACATTGGTGACCTTGTCATACCATTTCAATTCTTCTATTCTATGTAAGCACCCATTTATGAAAGTCTGTAGACAATTATCTAGGATGCCTCAAACTGACTGCTGCTTTCTTTGAAAACATTCAAGTAGAAGCCTGAGAGTGTAAGAAGAAGAAGATAATTATCTAAGATGAGAAAACATATAGAGTTGTATTCTTTGTACTGTACTTAAGGAGAGGTGCTACAGTAAAAAGTTTTCATAAACAATTGCAGGATTTTAATTTAAATGCTCAGGCTTAACTTAAAACACTAACAGTTGTGCATACTAAAACATTTGATAGTAAAATGGTATTGGTTGCCATGGAAATGGGGACCATTTTAGATTTTAATCCTACATTTTCAACAATAATATCACATTAAGAATACAGAAGGTTAGAGGAGCTTTCATTGTATTGGGAAATATATGGAGATCAAGAGAAATAAAATCCAACACAAAGATAAGAATCTTTAACTCAAATGTCAAGTCAGTTCTATTGTACGGCTCTGAAACATGGAGAACAACAAAAACTACAGACTTTCATAAATGGATGCTTGCGTTGAGCAGAAGGATTGAAATGGTATGACAAGGTCACCATTGTGCAACTGATGACAAGAACCAGACAAGTGCCAGTGGAACAAGAGATGAGGAGAAGATGATGACGATGGATAGGACACACATTGAGGAAACCTGTTGATAGCATTACAAGGCAGTTCTTGTTCTGGAACCCCTAGGGTAACAGAGGTACAGGTAAATTAAAAAATACACGGAGAAGAGAACCGGAGAAGGAGCTGAAAGTTATGAGGAAAACGTGCAGACAACTTGAGCTAATGAAGCAGACGTGGAAAGATCTTCAATTGATGGCATACAACAGGCAGACGTGGCAGAAGTTTGTTGAAGGCTTATGCTCCATGGGAGATAAAGTGTGATAATGAATTTCATTAAATAAACTCAGAGGAAAAAATCTGAGTTTATAATACACAGTTTCTCAGGCAACCTTAAGACAACATCAGATCAGACATAAAATAAATAAAAACACTTGTAAAGTTTTGGGGACGTGTGAAATTTTTCTCAGTCGCACAAACGTTCTTGTTGGTGACCTGCGACAAGTGCTAGAGTTCAATTATCTGCTGATAAATGTAATTTCTGGAGGGGCAAACTTTGTATGTGTCACTTGGATCATAGACATGGTTTGTATAACCAACTGATCTATAAACAATAGAGAATAAATGAATGAACAGCCCATTTTTTTCACACTTTTTGGAGGACAGGGCCACAGCTGCATTAACACCCCACCCTCCTTCCCATATTAGAGCGCCCATCTTGTGTAGACAACCATTTATGTGCTCATACAGTGGTGGTTTCTGTATTAAACTATTTTACAAGATGACGCTGATTATGGAAAACTTTATTTTACCTACTTCTCATGACATGCCGGTACGTACTTCTCGTGACATGCCGGGCGGATCCTATACTTTCTTTGTCTCCTCAGAGGACCCCCCCCCCCCCCCCCAGGAACCACAAGAGAAAAAATGAAGTAAAATCTTCACCAATTAAACAAACAAGGGACAAAGAAGAAATAGAAAGACCTTTAGCAGATGGTACAGGACCGGAAGACAAGCCTATGCTTCTTGAGGAGCTGAAGATTTGTGATTGAATAAACAACCAAAATTTGAAGACCCCATGCTTAAACATAAAAAAAAAAAAACAGTGAACATAAAAAAAACCAATGACAATTAGTGGACAGGGCCAGTACACCAAAGCTTTCTATCCTGAGCCATGTTCTTGAGATGTTTCCATGTCTTCTTTATACCTTTCAAGTTTGTTTTCAATTCTCTTCTTCTTGTCTTCTTTAGTCTTCCTCTATTTCGCTCACCTCTGGGCGTTCCTGAACAAGGCCTGCCTTGTAATGCCATTAATTAGTTTCCTCAGTATGTGTCCTATCTAACGACAGTGTCTTTTTCTCTTCTCTTGTTCAACTGGTAATTGCCTGGTTCTTCCCATCAGGTTTGTACTCTTTTATCTCAGCACAGAAATATTCTGAAAATCTAAAGTTTTTTTTGGCAGACTTTGGGCTACTTTTGGACAATTTTCAGACATATTTGGTTGATTTTTGGCTACTTTAGGACTATTTTCGGACACATCTGGCAGACTTTAGGCTACTTTTGGACAATTTTCAGACACATCTGGACGATTTTGGGCTAACATGGGTGACTTTGGGCTACTTTTCAAACGTGATTTGGGCAACATCTGGAAACTGAAAAAATCTGGTTTCCAAAAACACAGCTGTCCCCGACTTTTCTGGATAAAAGAATACAGACCTTAATGCCATCTCAATCCTATTCTGAGCAAGAACCCATTTAAGAGAGTACGTAACATCTTGGTTACCATGGTTTTAAATTCGTGTTTGGGACCTAAGACGCGTCAACAGTGAGGAATGCAGTTAGTGACCCATAGCTAGACTGCTTGCATCAGGGTCAGCAAACCAGAGCTGACCAAGACCCTACTCCACCTCCAAGTGGTGGTCCTGGAAACAGGCTGCATCACTGCAGTCTGGCTGAGTGAGTAGGGATCAAAAAGGGAAGGCTAAACCGGTCCCAAAAATGCTGTGCTGAAGTCGGATGTGTCGGCCGAAAGGTGCAAATATCACAGCTTCGCTGTAAATGGACACAACGCAACCAATGTCCTTTTCAGGACGAACGAAGAAAAAGAATTCATATTTCAGAGCCATACCAATAGGGCCACCTTGAGCTGAAGGTTCTTATTTTTGCATTGGACTTATTGGCTATTTTATTTTACTATGTATTTATCACCCCTAATACACATTCTCATTATTCTACATCATTTTTTTTCTTTGTGCTCCTTACAGAGCATAGATCCAACACTGTAGCTGGTCCACTTGCAGAAAACCCACACCAAGTAGCCACATATTCTTGCAGCGGTGGTTCATGTGGCAAGTTATTTTACATAATGAGCTACCAGCCCTATTGTCAACCTCATATTTGCTGCATTGTTTGACATACCTGAGGGGGGGCAGTGGTCTTATTATTTCTTTGTCTCAAAGTATACCCTAGGGTCTACAAGAGACTTTATACCTATAACAATTGTTATTAATTGGTAAGCAGCCATGTGCAAACAGCTGCGGTTGCTCCACAACAGGTATTATCTAGATCTGAAACAAACATAAAAGATCAAAGTATAAAAGGTCAAAGCCCCCCCCCCCCCCCCCAACAGAACAGAAGCTCCTTTTTAAAGAAAATCAGTTTGTAAGGTCTTCATATTTTCCATATTTTTTATTTCCTTTAGATTTAAAAAAGAAAAATTGCTGAACTGAAACAAAATTTTATTTACGCCCCTATAAAAAACATAAAACACGACAATCACAGGAAAGTAGATATAAGTGAATCATCATCATCATCTCAGCCCGTAACCCGTCCCAAACCAGGCAAGCTTTCGATGTTTCACTATTGACAAAAGTGGTTCTTGGTGGCCTGCATAGGTGTTTATCTTCTCTCTAACATAGACATTTGTTTTGTGCTCTTTATAGCAAATGCGCAAAATTCTTCTATAACATTTATGCTCGAAAGCCTGAATCCTTCGCTCCGTATCTGCAGTGAGTGTCCAGCCCTCACACCCATACAAGAGAATAGATAATACAAGTGATTTGTATAATTTGATCTTCACAGGAAAACTGATGTTACTTTTCCAGATCACATTCAACCTTGTCATGGCAGCTGAGGCCATCTCAAGTCTTGTCTTGATTTCTTTACTTGATCTTCCATCACTACATATAGTGGACCCGAGATATTTAAAGGTGTTAACTTCTTCTAACATTTGCCCATTTAACGTAATGTTGGTCGGAACATGTTTCTTATGGCTATTCACCAATATCTTGCTTTTTTCTATATTAATTTCCATCCCATACGTTCTTGTTACTTTCTCCAGTCTAGAGGTAAGGTCTTGAAGTTCTGATTCTGATCCAGCTATCAGATCAATATCATCAGCAAAACGTAGGTTGCACAGAGGTCGGCCTCCAATCGATATGGTTGATTTATAATTGTAGAGAGCCTCCTGCATAATATGTTCTAGATATATATTAAAGAGCACTGGTGACAGGATACATCCTTGGCGAACTCCTACAGTTGTTTTGAAAAATTCTCCAATGTCGTTGCTTGCAAAAACAGCACTGCTTGCGTCCTTGTATAGTGCTTCAATGATATCTATGATGTTAGTATCAAAATTGAATTTTCTCATTACTTGCCATAAGCCTTCATGCCAGACTCGATCGAAGGCTTTTGTGAAATCGATGAAGTTATGGTATAAATCGTGTTGATGTTGGAGATGTTTTTCGATAAGTAATCTAATATTGAAGATTTGTTCTGAGGTACTTCTTTTTGGTCTAAAGCCAACCTGTTCCTCTGACAAGATTTCTTCTGATTTCTGTTTTATTCTGTTCAAAAGTATCCTTAACATCACCTTACTTGGATGACTAATAAGGCTAATGGTTCTGTAGTTCTTGCACATTTTTAGATTTCCTTTCTTTGGAAGCGGTATTACTAATGACTGCGTCCATTCTTTTGGCCATTTTTTTGTACTCCATATCTTCTGGCAAATTGTTGTCATGATTTTTACTATATCTGGTCCTCCATATTTCAAGAGCTCTGCTGGGATATTATCCACACCTGGTGACTTCCCTCCTTTCATCGAACATATAGCCTCTTCCACTTCTTCCCGTAATATTGCTGCATTTCCGAGTTCCCAAGTGAATACTGTGGTAGTATTAATGTAGAAATAAGTAGCTATTGTTGTAGCATGAATATAGAAGGAAAAAAAAAAAAAAAGGCCGTGATAGTGTGAATTTACAGGGTGACTGAAAAGTCGCTTTGTTTTTAAATGGTTATTTCTTCACCCCTATCTGACTACTTTATATGAAAAAAAGCATCACAATAAAGACATATGATGCTATGTCACATTACCATTACAACATACAGTGAGATCCAGTTTGTTTAACACACGATTTCATAGACGGCAGTAATTTTAGTCTGTTTCTTGTAGTGTCAGTTTATTGGCAATCTGAGATGTTATTTGGTTTTATTTTTGTGTCTGGCAATTTAAAAAAAACATTATTTGTTAAATGGTGGTTGTTGGGCCTTGTTTTGATATTTGTTTCGTGTATATAGAATGGATACAAAGAAGGTCACATCAAAATGTCAAAACAAGAAGTGACTTCTCAACCAACCTTTACAAAAAAAGGGAATACGCAATGAATACCCTTTAGCTCCTCAAGGAGTATATGCCGTCAACAAACACATGCCAAGTCCTCTGTCCCGTGCCATAAGCTCAAGTTTTTTCACTCCAGTTCTCTTCTCCGTGTATTTTTAGGTCTACCTCTGCCTTTCTTTCCCCTGGAGAATCCAGAACAAGGACTGCCTTGTAATGCTGTCAATAGGTTTCCTCAGGACTGCAGTGTAATGCTGTCAATAGGTTTCCTCAGGACTGCCGTGTAATGCTGTCAATAGGTCCTCAGGACTGCCGTGTAATGCTGTCAATAGGTTTCCTCAGGACTGCCTTGTAATGCTGTCAATAGGTTTCCTCAATGTGTGTCCTATCCATCGCCAGCGTCTTCTCCTCATACAGTGGCCGTACTGATGTAGAAATAAGTGAATACTGTTGTAGTTGTTGTTTAACTAGGTCTGCTGAGCTTGGCACTCTTTCGTAGCCAATGCCATGTTGAAGAATTTCCTTGTATTCTGTAGCTGTTAGGTGGTTATGTATAGTGTTTGTGTTCTGTACCTGTTGGGTGGTGATGTATAGTGTTTGTGTTCTGTACCTGTTGGGTGGTGATGTATAGTGTTTGTGTTCTGTACCTGTTGGGTGGTGATGTATAGTGTTTGTGTTCTGTACCTGTTGGGTGGTGATGTATTGTATGGTGTTTGTGTTCTGTACCTGTTGGGTGGTGATGTATAGTGTTTGTGTTCTGTACCTGTTGGGTGGTGATGTATAGTGTTTGTGTTCTGTACCTGTTGGGTGGTGATGTATAGTGTTTGTGTTCTGTACCTGTTGGGTGGTGATGTATAGTGTTTGTGTTCTGTACCTGTTGGGTGGTGATGTATAGTGTTTGTGTTCTGTACCTGTTGGGTGGTGATGTATAGTGTTTGTGTTCTGTACCTGTTGGGTGGTGATGTATAGTGTTTGTGTTCTGTACCTGTTGGGTGGTGATGTATAGTGTTTGTGTTCTGTAGCTGTTGGGTAGTGATGTATAGTGTTTGTGTTCTGTACCTGTTGGGTAGTGATGTTTGTGTTTGTGTTCTGTACCTGTTGGGTAGTGATGTATAGTGTTTGTGTTCTGTACCTGTTGGGTAGTGATGTATAGTGTTTGTGTTCTGTACCTGTTGGGTGGTGATGTATGGTGTTTGTGTTCTGTACCTGTTGGGTGGTGATGTATGGTGTTTGTGTTCTGTACCTGTTGGGTGGTGATGTATAGTGTTTGTGTTCTGTACCTGTTGGGTGGTGATGTATAGTGTTTGTGTTCTGTACCTGTTGGGTGGTGATGTATAGTGTTTGTGTTCTGTACCTGTTGGGTGGTGATGTATAGTGTTTGTGTTCTGTACCTGTTGGGTGGTGATGTATAGTGTTTGTGTTCTGTACCTGTTGGTTGGTGATGTATAGTGTTTGTGTTCTGTACCTGTTGGGTGGTGATGTATAGTGTTTGTGTTCTGTAGCTGTTGGGTAGTGATGTATAGTGTTTGTGTTCTGTACCTGTTGGGTGGTGATGTATAGTGTTTGTGTTCTGTACCTGTTGGGTGGTGATGTATAGTGTTTGTGTTCTGTAGCTGTTGGGTAGTGATGTATAGTGTTTGTGTTCTGTACCTGTTGGGTGGTTATGTATAGTGTTTGTGTTCTGTACCTGTTGGGTGGTGATGTATAGTGTTTGTGTTCTGTAGCTGTTGGGTAGTGATGTATAGTGTTTGTGTTCTGTACCTGTTGGGTGGTGATGTATAGTGTTTGTGTTCTGTACCTGTTGGGTAGTGATGTATAGTGTTTGTGTTCTGTAGCTGTTGGGTAGTGATGTATAGTGTTTGTGTTCTGTAGCTGTTGGGTAGTGATGTATAGTGTTTGTGTTCTGTAGCTGTTGGGTAGTGATGTATAGTGTTTGTGTTCTGTACCTGTTGGGTGGTGATGTATAGTGTTTGTGTTCTGTACCTGTTGGGTGGTGATGTATGGTGTTTGTGTTCTGTACCTGTTGGGTGGTGATGTATAGTGTTTGTGTTCTGTAGCTGTTGGGTAGTGATGTATAGTGTTTGTGTTCTGTAGCTGTTGGGTGGTTATGTATAGTGTTTGTGTTCTGTACCTGTTGGGTGGTGATGTATGGTGTTTGTGTTCTGTACCTGTTGGGTGGTTATGTATAGTGTTTGTGTTCTGTACCTGTTGGGTGGTTATGTATAGTGTTTGTGTTCTGTACCTGTTGGGTGGTGATGTATGGTGTTTGTGTTCTGTACCTGTTGGGTGGTTATGTATAGTGTTTGTGTTCTGTACCTGTTGGGTGGTTATGTATAGTGTTTGTGTTCTGTACCTGTTGGGTGGTGATGTATGGTGTTTGTGTTCTGTACCTGTTGGGTGGTTATGTATAGTGTTTGTGTTCTGTACCTGTTGGGTAGTGATGTATAGTGTTTGTGTTCTGTACCTGTTGGGTGGTTATGTTTAGTGTTTGTGTTCTGTACCTGTTGGGTGGTGATGTATAGTGTTTGTGTTCTGTAGCTGTTGGGTAGTGATGTATAGTGTTTGTGTTCTGTACCTGTTGGGTGGTTATGTATAGTGTTTGTGTTCTGTACCTGTTGGGTGGTGATGTATAGTGTTTGTGTTCTGTAGCTGTTGGGTAGTGATGTATAGTGTTTGTGTTCTGTACCTGTTGGGTGGTGATGTATAGTGTTTGTGTTCTGTACCTGTTGGGTAGTGATGTATAGTGTTTGTGTTCTGTAGCTGTTGGGTAGTGATGTATAGTGTTTGTGTTCTGTACCTGTTGGGTAGTGATGTATAGTGTTTGTGTTCTGTAGCTGTTGGGTAGTGATGTATAGTGTTTGTGTTCTGTACCTGTTGGGTGGTGATGTATAGTGTTTGTGTTCTGTACCTGTTGGGTGGTGATGTATGGCGTTTGTGTTCTGTACCTGTTGGGTGGTGATGTATAGTGTTTGTGTTCTGTAGCTGTTGGGTAGTGATGTATAGTGTTTGTGTTCTGTACCTGTTGGGTGGTTATGTATAGTGTTTGTGTTCTGTACCTGTTGGGTGGTGATGTATGGTGTTTGTGTTCTGTACCTGTTGGGTGGTGATGTATGGTGTTTGTGTTCTGTACCTGTTGGGTGGTGATGTATAGTGTTTGTGTTCTGTACCTGTTGGGTGGTGATGTATAGTGTTTGTGTTCTGTACCTGTTGGGTGGTGATGTATGGTGTTTGTGTTCTGTACCTGTTGGGTGGTGATGTATAGTGTTTGTGTTCTGTAGCTGTTGGGTGGTGATGTATGGTGTTTGTGTTCTGTACCTGTTGGGTAGTGATGTATGGTGTTTGTGTTCTGTACCTGTTGGGTGGTGATGTATAGTGTTTGTGTTCTGTACCTGTTGGGTGGTGATGTATAGTGTTTGTGTTCTGTACCTGTTGGGTGGTGATGTATAGTGTTTGTGTTCTGTAGCTGTTGGGTAGTGATGTATAGTGTTTGTGTTCTGTAGCTGTTGGGTGGTTATGTTTAGTGTTTGTGTTCTGCAGCTGTTAGGTGGTTATGTATAGTGTTTGTGTTCTGTACCTGTTGGGTGGTGATGTATGGTGTTTGTGTTCTGTACCTGTTGGGTGGTGATGTATAGTGTTTGTGTTCTGTAGCTGTTGGGTAGTGATGTATAGTGTTTGTGTTCTGTAGCTGTTGGGTGGTTATGTTTAGTGTTTGTGTTCTGCAGCTGTTAGGTGGTTATGTATAGTGTTTGTGTTCTGTACCTGTTGGGTGGTGATGTATGGTGTTTGTGTTCTGTTCCTGTTGGGTGGTGATGTATAGTGTTTGTGTTCTGTAGCTGTTGGGTGGTGATGTATAGTGTATGTGTTCTGTAGCTGTTAGGTGGTTATGTATAGTGTTTGTGTTCTGTACCTGTTGGGTGGTGATGTATAGTGTTTGTGTTCTGTACCTGTTGGGTGGTGATGTATAGTGTATGTGTTCTGTAGCTGTTAGGTGGTTATGTATAGTGTTTGCGTTCTGTACCTGTTGGGTGGTGATGTATAGTGTTTGTGTTCTGTACCTGTTGGGTGGTGATGTATAGTGTATGTGTTCTGTACCTGTTGGGTGGTGATGTATAGTGTCTGTGTTCTGTAGCTGTTGGGTGGTGATGTATAGTGTTTGTGTTCTGTACCTGTTGGGTGGTGATGTATAGTGTTTGTGTTCTGTACCTGTTGGGTGGTGATGTATAGTGTTTGTGTTCTGTACCTGTTGGGTGGTGATGTATAGTGTTTGTGTTCTGTACCTGTTGGGTGGTGATGTATAGTGTTTGTTTTCTGTACCTGTTGGGTGGTGATGTATAGTGTTTGTGTTCTGTAGCTGTTGGGTGGTGATGTATAGTGTTTGTGTTCTGTAGCTGTTGGGTGGTAATGTATAGTGTTTGTGTCTTGTAGTTGTTGGGTGGTGATGTATACAGTGATTGTGATTGTTGGGAAGCCCAGCCATACAAGTCTATAACCTTTTATCTGAACACTCAAAAACTGAAATAGTCTTAAAACGGAAAGTTTCTTTCTGCTACTTTTGGGGATTGTTGACTATTTTTTGGCGAATTCGGGTTACTTTTCAAACGATTTGGGCGACATTTGAAAACCAAAAAAAAATTGGTTTCCGAAACACAGTTTTCCCCAAGGATTTTGGATAAAGGGTTACAAACCTGTTACTGTCTTCTTTCACTGTTGTAGTAGTAATGCAGAAATACTACATATAGTTGTAGTACGAATGTAGAAATAAAGTGAATGTTGGGATGGTATGGTCAAGTTTCATATCAGATACAGTCGTAAGGGAGTGAAGTGTTAGAGACTTAACTAGACTATACTAGGTACAGATTCGAGAGGTGAGGTGACCAGTTCCTTTCCTTGCTGCCTTTGCTGTCCATAACTCAAGAGCAGAGTCAGGCGCCCATTTACAGCTGGGTAAACTGGAGCATGACCCCATCCTTTGAACCCAATACCTTTGCCGGGAGAGGCCAGTGCACTTACCACTCTGCCAATCAGATGCTCATGAGAGTTGTTGTTTAACTAGGGCTGCTGAGCTTCTCGCTCTTTTGCAGCCAATACCCAAATTGAAGACTCCTTGGTATTATCTACACTGTAGATCTAGACTTTTCCTGTGGCTTTTCTGACATTCCGAAACGTGTTGAGCTAAAATGAGCTACAGTTTCTCCAGCTTGGCTTGCATTTAAAGGATTGTCACATCTGGTCCCAAGCTAGGAGTAAGAAGTGCGTGGCATACTGTACATTCTCCGCCATCCAAGGGAGTTCTCCAACTATGTAGAGCTAAAATACTGTACTCTGGTTCTGGGCTCTCCCAAGGAATTGTCACGTCCTGCACAGAGTCACTTCTCAGCTTCCCCTGCCTATCACTGGGTCCACGGTGAGATCCTTCTGCATGCAGTCAATCAAGTCAAAGCCAAAGAATTAGGCCTGGGGCTCAAGTAACTTCTCCAAGCTTAGTGTACAATGCTGGGTTCTCAACAAGTTTCACCACAGGGGGAATCCCTGGAAGTGTGTGGATGATTTCAAGAGTCAATGAGGATGTAATTAGCCTCACAGACATAGGTTCACTTCCACGTACGTATATTGTAGCATTGTGCATATCTGGTGGTCATATAAGGATGACTCCGGATATGCTTCCATGCATGCTCATGAGAGCATAACTACAGAAAATAAGTGAATACTGTGGTAGTAGTTAATGTAAAAATAAGCAGTCATCTTGTATGGTGTAAAAAATTGCAGAAAATATTTTCAACTGCTTTCTGGGGGTCTCTGAAGAGAACAACAACAGAACAGGACTACTGCACTCTGAGGCAACGTCGAACAAGATGACTAATATGAGGATGTGCACGCGCAGCTGGCAACCTCATCATGTCAAACAAATTGCCCAAGAAACCACCACTGCTAGAACATGTGAATGCTTGCTACAGTCTTCCTACAAGGAGAACAGCTACAGTCTTTTTTCAAGGAGAACAGCTACAGTCTTCCTACAAGGAGAACAGCTACAGTCTTCCTACAAGGAGAACAGCTACAGTCTTCCTACAAGGAGAACAGCTACAGTCTTCCTACAAGGAGAACAGCTAGTCTTCCTACAAGGAGAACTGCTACAGTCTTCCTACAAGGAGAACTGCTACAGTCTTCCTACAAGGAGAACAGCTACAGTCTTCCTACAAGGAGAACAGCTACAGAGCTAGTCTTCCTACAAGGAGAACAGCTACAGTCTTCCTACAAGGAGAACAGCTACAGTCTTCCTACAAGGAGAACAGCTACAGTCTTCCTACAAGGAGAACAGCTACAGTCTTCCTACAAGGAGAACAGCTACAGTCTTCCTACAAGGAGAACAGCTAGTCTTCCTACAAGGAGAACAGCTACAGTCTTCCTACAAGGAGAACAGCTACAGTCTTCCTACAAGGAGAACAGCTACAGTCTTCCTACAAGGAGAACAGCTACAGTCTTCCTACAAGGAGAACAGCTACAGTCTTCCTACAAGGAGAACAGCTGCAGTCTTCCTACAAGGAGAACAGCTGCAGTCTTCCTACAAGGAGAACAGCTGCAGTCTTCCTACAAGGAGAACAGCTGCAGCCTTCCTACAAGGAGAACAGCTACAGCCTTCCTACAAGGAGAACAGCTACAGTCTTCCTACAAGGAGAACAGCTACAGCCTTCCTACAAGGAGAACAGCTAGTCTTCCTACAAGGAGAACAGCTACAGTCTTCCTACAAGAAGAACAGCTACAGTGGTATTTGTTACTGTTACCACTCACTTTGCACACATGCTTGTTAAGTCATCGATATGCGCAACTGAATGGAGCACTAAAACGCACCGATTGTGAAAGTGCACCATTGATTAAAACTGTGACGTATATTTAATTATAATATGACGTATGCGACGTCTGCTGCTGAAGGCTAACGGTTAACGTTCGGTCTCTTTCGGCTGGTGTATTTCGTAGAGGATGGATGTGTGTCCATGAGCTCCAGACCAGTTTTCGACATTTTACTATTTCATTGTCAGATTATGTACTGACTGCACTTGAATGTGTGCCTGATGTGTGTGGCTAAGGAAGGACAGAAAGGGATTTGATTAATACAGCTCAGATCTTTATAACAATGGCGTTATAGACTATTCGCGTAGTTGACTCAGACTTTCTAACGGCTCATCTACATAAACCGTTCATGTCTGCTGACGAATATATTATTAATTATTATGGAGCTTCATGTCATCCTACATTCACAAATGTGTAGAGTATCTCAATGTTGTACTTCGTCAATTTAAATTGTCTTAATCGTACGACAGTCTGATCTTCGATATTTTCAAGTTTGGGTGTTCCTGCATTTGCATTTGAACGTTATTCTAACAGGAAACAACCTGTAACAGTTACAGTATTCATTTTTTCTATAGTCACACAATCATGAGCATCTGACTGGTAGAATGGTGAAAGAGCTAGCCTCTTGTGGCAAAAGTATTGGGTTCAAAACCATGCTCCATGCTTCATAAGGAGCACAAAATGATGATGATATTTAACTGTTACCATAGTTACTGACACCATATTTACTGACACCATAGTTACTGACACCATAGTTACTGACACCATTCTTCCTAATACAGTAGAGAGTCCATTATCTCAACTAATTGGAACCAAGGTTTTTAACTCCTGTAATGACAAATTAAGACTTTTTCTACGCAGTGCTGCACATATCTTTGAACAAATAACTGGAAAAGAATGCATTAAGTGACAGAAGTAATACATCAGCATAACGATTAGTACACTGAAAGTAGAAACTGTAATTTTTGTTGTTGTTGGCAGTAGTTCGGATAATTGACGTTATACTGTAAGTACATTCTGTGGCAGTATTAATGACAAAATAAACACATGCTGCGACAGTTTGAAAACAGCAGTAAGTAAATATCAGGGGTACAGAAATAAATAAATAAATACAAGCGCAGTAAAGCTGAGACCTAGTATAAGTGAAGTCTCAAACACTTTACTCACCAACGGTGGACACTGCTATGTGACTACCTTTACCTTTAAGTATGAGTTATTATAGATTATAATTTGTTGAATTTAACATTATTACTACAAATGTAATTTTATAAAATAAGTGAAACTGACGGCTCTGTTAATATAAACATTTAAGTGAATACCACAGCAACATTAATGTTGACATAAGGGACTATTTCATAATGGTCTGGCTGTTTAAAATAAGCTAATATCTAAAAATGGTCTGTCAAAAACAAAAAACGTTTATGAAACTAGAAAAAAAAATAATTCAAATAATTGCAAAAACACCAGTTGAAATGAATAAATAAGTGAACAAGAATTTTAAAAAAAAGAAAAAAAAAAGGTGATACCAAAAGAACAAAAAAAAAAAAAAAAACCGATACGAAGCACGACAATGTGAAATATTGAAAAAAGTAACCAAACTGAAATAAATTGGCTTTGCAAATCGCAACCTTTATTTGTTAATGAGGCCAGCATACTTACTAGCTATCAGATGTGCTTTGAAAGCTTCATAGCTGACAGTTGGGTCTCTGGTCCCCACTGCAACATTTTCATTGGTCTCTTGTTTGTTGATTTCAAACTTGACCCACTTGTAACGCGAACATTTTCGAGAGCCTGGACAAGACTGGATCAGATTCTGAACTACAGGATGGGACAGTCCAAAAAAATCCAAACCATGACCATCTACAGGTAATATATTTCCACCCCTGAAATAATCAATGCAGATTCTTAGCTTAAAAATTCTACATGTGATATTCTCCTGTTGATGAGCCGAATGTTCTAAGAATTCTGAAGTCAAAACAACCCTAAATCAACAATAAAATTTTCTTTCCTGAAAAGTAGGAAATGCCAAGCAGGGAGGCTAACATTAAAATGCTTTTAAAGCCAGGGGAAACAATTAAATCCCTTGAGATAGTGTCAGGGATCAAATTTTCAATACAAGCGTTTCCCAAGAACAGACAAATAATTTAAATTTCATTCAGATTCAGCAATGCCTTTTGTAAGCATGAATATATTTTATTCCCAGTTATCTTCTTCTTCTTCTTTGATCCATAACCGCCAACCGTCAAAGCAGTCAGCGGCCATCACGCCTGGTGGCGTCTTGTAGGGCAGCAACAAATTGATTCCACTTTGCTCGGTCGGCGGCCATCCTTCGTACAGTGCCCCAACTGTGGTTCATTCTTTGCATCTCAGCTTCCACAGTTCTCCGCCAAGTTGTTTTTGGTCGGCCTCTCTTTCGCTTTCCCTCGGGGGTCCATAGCATAGCTGTTCTTGCGATGGTATCAGGGTCCCTTCTGAGGACATGGCCAACCCAACTCCAGCGTCTGCCAGCTATAATGGTGTGCATGTCCTCCTGGTTACTCCGAATAAGTAGTTCTTGGTTGCTGATGGTGTTTGGCCAAAAGATTCGGAGAATTTTCCTTAGGCAGATTGTGTGGAAGGAGGACAGTTTCGACATTTCCTTCTCTGTTACTCTCCAACATTCCGCACCATAGAGAAGCACAGAAAGTACGCAGCTCTCATACAGTCTTAATTTGGTGTTTGTGCTGTACTGGGAAGACTTCCAAATGTTGTTGAGAATAGCAAAGGCTGTTCTCGCTTTATTCATTCTGTTGTTAATGTCCTTGCTTGTTCCGCCGTCAGGTGTTACTATGCTTCCTAGGTAAGTAAATGTGTCTGTCTGTTCTAACTTCTGGTTCCTTACTGTAATTGGCTCAGGATTGCCCACATTTAGTGTCATGACCTCTGTCTTCTTCAGATTGATGTTCAGGCCAACCTGCTGGCCATACTTATTCAGTCTATCAGTTTTGTCTTGAATGTGTTGGTGTGAATGCGCGAGCAGTGCAATGTCATCTGCATATTCCAAATCTTCCAGTGTAGAAAACGTTGTCCATCTAATTCCTCTTGGACTGCCCTCTGTTGTCTGGCGCATCACCCAATCTATGACTGTCAAAAATAATGTTGTTGATAAGGGGCATCCCTGTCGTACTCCTGTTTTCACTTCGAAAGTTACATTACTCGATCCAACACTGCACGTAAAGTTAGAATAGAGGCTTTTTATAATGGAAACAATGCGGCTGGGAATTCCATAAGCCCTCAGAATTTTCCATAGGCTGTCCCTGTGTATGCTGTCGAAAGCCTTTTCAAAATCAACAAAGTTAATGTACAGCTGTCTCTGCCATTCTGAGCACTGCTCTATAATGTTCCTGAGGGCAAATATATGATCTGCACATCTTCTGTTCTTTCTGAAGCCCGCTTGTTCTTTCCTCAGTTTATGGTCAACTGCTTTTGAAATTCTCTGGATGATTATCCTGCCTAGTATTTTGCTGGGAACTGAGAGGAGGGTAATTCCTCTCCAGTTGTTGCAGTCTGCAAGGTCGCCCTTCTTGGGCAATTTGACAATTGTTCCTTTACTCCACTCTGTTGGTGTTGTCTCAGTTTCCCAGACTTGTGCAAATAGTGGTTCTAATAGTTCTGCTGCTAGTTCAGGGTCTGTCTTGAATAGCTCCGCATTCAGATTGTCGTGACCAGGCGCTTTTCCATTTTTTAGCCCTTTGATAGCTGTGATCATTTCTTCTTTTCGTGGAATGTCTGTATTTACGTCTAAGTCACTTTCAGCCTCAGGAACATTCAGCTGAGTCTCTGGTGGTTCCTTATTCAGTGTTTCTCTGAAGTGCTCTGCCCACCTTGTTTCCTGCCCCTGTGCTGTGGTGATGAGATTTCCTTGCTTATCTCTTACTAACGTTATGTTGTTTGCACCTCGTTTTCCACTGATAGCTTTAGTTATTTTATAAACTGTGCTTTGTTCATTTCTCAGTGCTGCCTCTTCTGCCTGTCTTGCAAGGTCATCCAGAAATGTCCTTTTGTTAGCACGGGTTTGACGTTTTACTTCCTTGTCCAGCTGACTGTACTGTTCACTATATATTGCCTTTAACCTGGGAGACTTAGCTTCTGTTTTCTTCCTTTTCATTTCCTTTCTCTTCGCTATGGTGTTTAGCGTTTCTGGTGTTATCCAGTCTTGGCTCTTTCTTTCCTGGAATCCCAAGCATGACTTGCTGCTTTCTTTATATATTGTTGAGATGGTGTTGAATTTCTGGTCCACATCGTCGGTCTCTGTTCTTTCCTGGCTTTTGGTAATCAGATATCGTCTCTTTACGTCGACCACAAACGCTTTTCTGGTGAGGGGGTCCTTAAGTTTCGTGATGTTGTATCTTTTCTGTTTGACTGCAACTGGTCCAGCAGCTCTGAGTTTCACCTTCAGTCTTGCTACTACTAGGTGATGATCACTTCCCACATCTGCGCCTCTTCTTACTTTCACGTCTTGTAGTGCATGTCTCCATCTGCCATTGATCATTATGTGATCTATCTGGTTTTTGTCTCGTCCGTTTGGTGATTCCCATGTTAACTTGTGCACTTCTTTGTGTTGAAAAAGTGTTCCTCCGATGACCAGGTTGTTAATACTGCAGAAGCTTATTAATTTGTCCCCATTCTCATTTACTGTTCCACTGCCGCATTTCCCCATTACTCTTTCGTTATAATTATTGTGTGTTCCAACTTTCGCATTTAGGTCTCCCATTACTATAATAAGATCGTACCTGGGTACAGTTTCCATTTCCTTTTGTACCTGTTGATAGAACTCGTCCTTGATCTCTTCGTCGCTGTCATTTGTTGGTGCATAACATTGTATAATTGTGGTGTTGGTGAATCTCCCTCTCAGTCTTGCTCTTATTAGTCTGTTGTTAATGGGTTTCCATTCCAGTAGAGACCTTTCCATTCCTTTCTTAAGGATAATGGCTACACCTTCGTTGTGCTGACCGTCCTCTCTACCAGAATAAAGTACTGTTTCCCCTGTAGCTGTTTTTATTCTCCCCATCCCTGTCCATCTGCTCTCGCTTATTCCCAGGATATGTAGTTTGTAGTTCCTCATCTCTGCTGTAATCTGTCTCAGCTTTCCTGCCTCGTTCATAGTTCTGACATTCCAAAAACCAATTCTGGTTTCGTGTTTTGCGGTCTGGGCATCCGTTTTCATGCCAGTGGCTTCCTTTCGGCTTTCACCACTGTCAGTCATACGAGCCTGAGACTCCGGATGTCCGTCCCGCATCAAAGTATTTCCATTTATTGCTGTTTCCGTAACGTGTGTGATTTTTTTACACAGACAGGGGTGTCAGCCCTGTGCTAAAACCCCCAACCTGGAGGACCAGGGTACCAGCTTTTGTCTGACCCCTACCCACGCAGACCAGTCCAGCATGGTTGAACCTACCAGGAGTAAAACTCCCACTGGCATAGCTCTGGGGATTGTCAGGGTACACAAGCTGCCATACCGCTACAAGGTATAGGTACCATTGATGGCAGCAGTTATGCTTAGTGCTAATTTTATGTTGTTAAAATCAGGGCTTTGAAGTGGAGCCCGGAGCAGGTTTTTACCTGGAGCTGGAGCAGAGCCCTAAAAGTTTTAACTGCTCCAGTTTCTTCTTCTTTTTTGTTCATTTTCAGTTAGTTAAAAAAAAAAAACAACAAAATTCCCATATCTTTTGAAGGTTAATTTTTTTTTTTTTTTTTTTGGCGTACGCCCGCTAATACTCGAGGCGAAATCTCAGGTTATTATTTATGTCTAACCTGACATTGATTTTACGTGAGTATCCCTTTATTTCTTGTACAGAGACAGGTGTCCCTCGCCATTCAGGCAAATACTCGCCGATTTCGGAGGTACCCATTGCAGCTGGGTCGGCTCAGGAGCCGCCAGTCCCTGGTCGACGACACTCCTTCAAATGTCCTCGCCAGGTCTCGAGTTAATCCAGTCCAAATCCCGGTCGACGAAAAATCCTCAAATGCCGTCGCCCGGGTTTGATCCTGTATCACCCGGTCGCCAGAGCGGTGTTCTAACCACTACGCTAGCGCGGCTCCCGAAGGTTAATTTAAATTGGAGAAATAAATTCTGAATTTTTAAATGAGAAAACAAAATTGTACACTGGTATGATGACAGAACAGCTTGATCTTTATTTGTGTTATTTAATGTTGGCAACACTGACATTTTTTAATTAGAAATTCATTTTGTAAAAAAAAAATTTAAAGTTTATTTAAAAACAAATCAGCTCGTCCATCAAGTATCAGGTTTACATTGTCATAAAAAAAAAAAAAATAGTAAATAATCAGTCTTAAGGCTTAATATTAGTATGTCACAAGCAGGTACATTATGAAACTAATGTTATACTTTTTGTTTATTACTTTTGAAAGGCCTTAAGATAAATCATTTTGGCTGCGGTAAAAGTAACATTGTCATTTAAGACATCAGGAAAGTAAAATTTCTAAATACCACGTATTAGAAATCAAACGATGTTTTAAAAATTTGTATTCACAGGCCTGAGAAATCATTTCACTCATTTTAAGATCTATCTTACAAGCAACAGATCATTCATGTTACTGACCTCAATTTATTGACAGCACGAACAAGCAAGTTATGGCACTCAATCGGTGAATTGGACTTGAACACAATGTCAGAGCTGTCTTCTGCAGCGATTTCAAACTAAGAAAGAAAATGCTTTAATCACTTTACTAGCAACATTATTAACATGAAAATGTTCTACCTAATATAACGTAGTGTTATCAATAGAACATTTACAGAAGTACGAGTAGATCACCCGCCAAATTACGATGGGACATAATTATGTGGTCTTCTTTCTGCTGCACGCCCTGATGAGGGCACTACATCCTCCCGAGGTCATTTCTTACTTACTTAGTCGTTCCCCTTCTACCGTGAGGTGTAGAGGTTATAACGAGGTCATTTCATTCATTTCTATTTTGCTATAGAAGTATGTAAACAAGGAAACAGTGGCACGAAAGCATAGAATCTTCCCCTGTGATGATCAATGAGGCTTCACTGGCTAAATATATGGCATTACAAGGCAGTCCTTGTTATTGAATCCCCAGGGTAAGAGAGGCAGAAGTAGACCCAAAAAACCCACGGAAAAGAGAACTGGAGACAAAAAATGAAAATGATGAGGAAGACATAGAAAGAATTTGAGCGGACGTCATGTGACAGGCAGACGTGGCATGTGTTTGTTGAAGGCCTATGCTCCTTGGGGAGCTAAAGGGTATTGACTGATTGAGTGATTCGTCCTAGTAAGATGCATAACCTATCTTCATTTACACTGCCTATAGTAACAGTAACATACCACACAAACACTATTAACACAGTTTTAAGGAGGCACAAAAGAAAACAATAACAAAATTTGCCATCCCCACAGCATCTCTACACCTCACGGTAGAAGGGGAATGACTAAGTAAGTAAGTAAGCCATCCCCACAGCATCTCTACACCTCACGGTAGAAGGGGAACGACTAAGTAAGTAAGTAAGCCATCCCCACAGCATCTCTACACCTCACGGTAGAAGGGGAACGACTAAGTAAGTAAGTAAGCCATCCCCACAGCATCTCTACACCTCACGGTAGAAGGGGAATGACTAAGTAAGTAAGTAAGCCATCCCCACAGCATCTCTACACCTCACGGTAGAAGGGGAATGACTAAGTAAGTAAAGAAACATGCCATCCCCACAGCATCTCTACACCTCACGGTAGAAGGGGAATGACTAAGTAAGTAAGTAAGCCATCCCCACAGCATCTCTACACCTCACGGTAGAAGGGGAACGACTAAGTAAGTAAGTAAGCCATCCCCACAGCATCTCTACACCTCACGGTAGAAGGGGAACGACTAAGTAAGTAAGTAAGCCATCCCCACAGCATCTCTACACCTCACGGTAGAAGGGGAACGACTAAGTAAGTAAGTAAGCCATCCCCACAGCATCTCTACACCTCACGGTAGAAGGGGAATGACTAAGTAAGTAAGTAAGCCATCCCCACAGCATCTCTACAGCATCTCTCACGGTAGAAGGGGAACGACTAAGTAAAGTAAGTAAGCCATCCCCACAGCATCTCTACACCTCACGGTAGAAGGGGAATGACTAAGTAAGTAAGTAAGCCATCCCCACAGCATCTCTACACCTCACGGTAGAAGGGGAATGACTAAGTAAGTAAGTAAGCCATCCCCACAGCATCTCTACACCTCACGGTAGAAGGGGAACGACTAAGTAAGTAAGTAAGCCATCCCCACAGCATCTCTACACCTCACGGTAGAAGGGGAACGACTAAGTAAGTAAGTAAGCCATCCCCACAGCATCTCTACACCTCACGGTAGAAGGGGAACGACTAAGTAAGTAAGTAAGCCATCCCCACAGCATCTCTACACCTCACGGTAGAAGGGGAATGACTAAGTAAGTAAGTAAGCCATCCCCACAGCATCTCTACACCTCACGGTAGAAGGGGAACGACTAAGTAAGTAAGTAAGCCATCCCCACAGCATCTCTACACCTCACGTTGAAGGGGAACGACTAAGTAAGTAAGAAAGCCATTTCCACAGCATCATTATTACCATTAGCTGTCAGCTCCTGAAGGAGCACTGTCCTTCAACAAACTCAAGTCCACCATGTCAGGGTACAACATACATGAAAACATTGACACAACATACATGAAAACATTGACACAACATACATGAAAACATTGACACAACATACATGAAAACATTGACACAACATACATGAAAACATTGACACAACATACATGAAAACATTGACACAACATACATGAAAACATTGACACAACATACATGAAAACATTGACACAACATACATGAAAACATTGACAGCAAACACATGTCAAATCCACCACATCAGGGCACAACATACATGAAAACATTGACACAACATACATGAAAACATTGACATAACATACATGAAAACATTGACAGCAAACATATGTCAAGTCCACCTCATCAGGACACAACATACAAGAAAACATTGACAGCAAACACGTCAAGTCCACCTTATCAGGGCACAACATACATTAAAACATTGACAGCAAACACATTTTTTCTTAATTAAAAAAAAAAAAAACAGTTGAGTATCTGAATGAGGTCAGTTATCTTATTTTGTGCAAAATAAAAAACTTTTCAAATTTTAATGGGAATAACTAGTTTCTAAATTTAACCAGAATAAATAAAGTGTCAACTGTAAAGTCATTAATGCCTCCCCTTCACCTTTCAGCTCACTATGGAACTGAAACCTTCAACATTAGTCAAGCTAAGCCCACATGTCCTGAACCACCCATTCCTTGTTCTTGATGTGTATTGTTTGTCTTTCTTATATTTGCCTTCCCCCCCCCCCCCCCCCCCCCCCCCCCCCATATTCTTCTCCAAGCATTTCTGTGTCACCCTCTATTTCTTTAACCTTGTGGATTCCAGAAAAAGAACTGGCCCAAATACTATCAGTTGGTTTGTTCAACATGCATTCTACCCATTGCAACCATCTTTCCCTCATCTCTTGTTCCTTTGGTATTTGTCTGGTTTTTAACATCACTTTCTCATTACTGATTCTGTCATTACTGATTCTGTCATTACTGATCTTGTCATTACTGATCCTGTCATTACTGATTCTGTCATTACTGATCCTGTCATTACCATTTATTTTAATATTTTTATTCTGTAACAGGCAGTCCCACAGCGAATACTGCTGCAGGGGGGTGAAGTGAAAGAGACTTCACTATACTAGGTCTCAGCTTTATGAGGTGCAGTCAACAGTTCTATTCCTCACCATCTTTGCTGTCCCTAACTTGAGCCAAAATCAGGTACCCATTTACGGCTGGGTAGTCTGGAGTGTGATGCTACCAAATTCTGAACCCATTTACTCTGGCACTAAGAGCAAGTGCACCAGCTACTCCATCATTCAATGTTCTTCACAGTTATAATTTTATTCTGAGCAAGCAATGAAGTCACTAACGTACAGTGTTAACCACTAACGTACAGTGTTAACCACTAACGTACAGTGTTAACCACTAACGTACAGTGTTAACCACTAACGTACAGTATTAACGACATTGCTGATGACATTAGAGAAGATGGTGATGGCAGGACAGGTAGTAAGAATGCCCTGATATAGAATGACAAAATACACAGAGAAACATACCCAAGCAATACATGGACCCATGAAAACACAGATGGATCAGCTACAAATGCAACCATTAGATGGAGGTGTCCTTCTGAGCTTAAGCACTGGTACACAAAAAAAGCTGTGAGTGGCAGCAGGAATATTCTCAAGTAACTTCAGAGGCCTTGAAAACTGCAGCTGAGGTTATAATGCCAGAGGACAGCACAGAGAGACAAGTTGCTTTCTTCACAGAGGCACTGTCAGTAATTGCAACACTGAAGAGCCAGAACAATGCAGACCTGGTTGACCTAAGAGTAGTGTTCCAAAAGCTATGTCAACAATTCAATAGAGTTGTGATACAATGGATCCCATCTCACTGTAGCATCCTTGGCAATGAAGTGGCTGACAGGTTGGCAAATGAAGGTAGAAAGCTACCTCAGTCTGATACAAGCATAACTTCTGAAGAGGCAAAGAGTTTTATAAAGATTCAGATATAGAAAGAAATGGGATGCAGAGCATCCAGGCCACACACAAAATGATGCATATTACCAGCTGAGCAGAAGAGAATAGGAGATAATCTTCAGACTCTGAACAGGCCACAACAGATTGGGATACGATCTATTCAACAAGCTAAAGATAGGAACTACCAATGAGTGTAAACATAGCATTGAAAAAATGACTATTGAACATCTGCTTCAAAGATTATCAACATATGAGGAACAAAAAAAGCCCACATGGCCGCCATCAATATCATTTCTAGAAAAACTATATGGAGATGCAAATAGCCGATCACTGCTTTCTTTGAAAATATTCAAGCAGATGTCTGTGATGAACCCCACAGGAAAATTTGAAAGCCTGGAGAAAAAAAAGAGAAGAACCATAGATAGTAAGATACTAAGTAAGACAGTAAGATACTGAGAATGATTAATGATTGCCTGTTAGAGAATGACACTGCAATAGATGAATCATCGAGGTTAAAACTGTTGGAATTTGGCATCAAACGTCAGCCTAGCAAAGATGGACGTATGTGAGAATGCATCCGTTATGTTTATAACCGACGAGCTACAGGAACAGTTAGCATTCATACTCTTCAACATCTATTGAGGGAGACTGAGCACCTATGGGTTTGCCCGGAGTGCAATGATGTTGATCCTATTCTTCTTCTTCTTCCTCGTTTGTCCTGAAAAGGACGTTGGTTGCGTTGTGTCTGTTTACAGCAGAGCTGCGATATCTGCGCCTTTCGGCCGGCACATCCGACTTCAGCACGGCATTTTTTGGGACCGGGTTTGCCTTCCCTCTTTGATCCCTACTCTCTCAGCCAGACTGCAGTGATGCAGCCCGTTTCCAGGACCACCACGTGGAGGTGGAGTAGGGTCTTGGTCAGCTCTGGTTTGCTGACCCTGACGCCAGCAGTCAAGCTATGGGTCGCTGACTGCATTCTCTATTGCTGCGTCTTTGGGTCCCTGATCCTATTCAACAATAACAAAAAAGACCTGACATTAATTCAAATGTCTCGAAAAGATAAAATGTGTAATAACCTTTTCTTCTGCCAGCCAAGAGAACTCAATTAGTCATTCCTGTTCTTTCCTGGGGTATAGAGGTTCTGCCAGGAGAAAAGGACTAAAGATTCTAATCAATCAGTCAGTATTCCTTGTGTAGGTCTCAGGGGTCAACTATTAGATGAAGACAGAAGAAGACTACTACTCCTCAGGCATGACATAACAAGGTGGCTAATATGAGGGTGTGCCTGGGGCTGACAACCTCATCATGTAAAACAATCTGCTACAGAAACAACTGCTACAACAGCTTTGAGCAGGGTCCAGCAAGAGAGCCAGCTTCAGCGGTAGCTCAATGTCCTATAGGGAGAAAACAAGACAAATGATGATGATGAGTTAGTCAGTATCCATTCACTTCCATCGAGCATTATCTTTATTTTTAAATGAAGCAAAAACAATTCAAGTTTCTCAATCAATCTCTTTACCAATGGTCCATCATTGTTATCCGATATCTTGCAAGTGTACAGGCATTTTGAATCCAGCTTGTGGAGGCTAGCGAAGACTCGAGTGATGCAGTAACCAGCTGGGTAGATGGACTCTGGGCAGTGAAAACTTAGCCGATCTGGTATAATCTGGAACACAGTGAAGAAACAGAGTTAGAATACACTATTTTCTGTACATTTTCATCAAGTCAAGTGCTACCCTCATCAGGTTGTAACACTGCAATTATTGATTGCACTGAACCTGGAGTAGGAGCTTAGGCTGATCATATTAAACCAATGCACTAAACTATTGCACAGTTTGTTCGTGTTTTAACAAGCTGTGTACACTTTATGTCAATTTATTATTTAGCACATAATCTGTTCTTTTTGTGCATGTTTATAACTAAAAATAGAATTGTTAATGGAAACAACTTACTTACTTACTTAGTCGTTCCTCTTCTACCGTGAGGTGTAGAGGTTTGGAAGAGAGAGCGCCAGACTATTCTATCAGCTGTCTTCTTCCTGGCCTGGTTCCATTCTAGTCCTCGGTCCTTCAAAGATTGTCTAATGTTGTCCTCCCAGCGGACTCTGGGTCGTCCTGGAGGTCTGGATCCCTGGCTCTTTGTTTCCCATGCTTGTCGTGGTAGCCGATCTTCTCCCATTCTGCAGACATGGCCAAACCATCTTAGTTGGGACTGTTCTATTTGGGTCTGCAGCGGGTGGGATTTTAGGCCTTGACGTATCGTCTGGTTGCGGACCATGTCTCTTCTTGTTACTTCAACCACCTTCCTCAGATACCTCATTTCTGAGGTTTGGATCTGGCTTTTGTGGGTTGTAGTCATTGCCCATGACTCGCATCCATATGTCAAGACTGGGACATAGGTGGAGCGGTATACAGCCATCTTCGTTTTCTTACCAACCTCTTTCTTGCTGAGGAATCCTCGATTTATGGCCTGATAAAGTCTCCCAGCCGCTGCTTTTCGAGTGGCCAACTCTTCTTTGATGCCCCCCTTTCGGTCTATAATAGCTCCGAGATATTTAAAGTGGTCGACCTGCTCCAGGACCTGTTCTCCCAACTTAATCTGATGTTTTCTTTCTTCTCGTGATATCACCATGGATTTTGTTTTAGAGCTGCTTATGACCATCCCTCTCTTCTCCAGCTCTTCCTTCCAGACTTGCAGGTTGGATTGGAGATGTGTCTCTGATTTAGCAATCAGGACAACATCATCAGCAAATGCTAGCTCTGAAATACAGACCTGTCTCATCTTCCAGTACCCCACTGAATACTTTCTTGTTCTCTCCTTACATGCCTTGATGACATCGTCCATGAGAAGTATGAAAAGATAAGGTGACAGGATATCGCCTTGTCTTACACCAGTGGTGGTCCTGAACTCTTCTGACTTATAGTTTGCTGTCCTCACATAATTTCTGCAAGACTTGTAGAAGCTCTGTATAGCATGTATCAGAGGTGCTGGAATGTTCTTCCTTGCCAAACAGTCCCAAAGTTTGCTCCAGGGGACCCTGTCAAACGCCTTTTCCAGATCTATGAAACAAAGATGGATCTCACTCTTGTACTCAAGGGCCTTTTCACTCAGCTGCCTGAGTGTGAAGATTAGGTCTTGAGTACTTCGGTTTGCTCAAAATCCGCACTGGGCTTCATCCAATTGTGGCTCAGCTAGGCATCGGAGTCTCTGCTCTAGGATTCTAGAGTAGATTTTACCAGGGACACTGAGAAGGGATATGCCTCTGTGGTTTCCACATTGTCGATTGTCACCCTTTTTGAAAATCGGTGTTATGATGGCAATCTCCCAATCCTTTGGTATGGCCTTGTTGCACCATGCTGCTTGTAGGACCCTTAGGAGTAATAGGTCGCCTGATGCTCCCATGTACTTAACCATTTCTGGTGTTATACCATCATGCCCTGCTGCTTTGCCCATCTTGATTTTCTCCAGTGCTGCCTTCAGTTCTTCCATCTTTATGTCATCTTCATCACCATTTGTATCCTCTTCTGTGCTAGTGGTTATCATTTCTGATGCTCTACCTTGCTCACCATCAAGGAGTTCTGAGAAATATTCTTTCCATCTTTCCATTACTTCCTTCGGGGCAGTAAGCAATTTGCCTTGCTTGTCCTTTATAAATTTAAGAGGGCATTGTTTTTCCTTCCTCATGTTCTTTAGGGTCTTATAGAACAATTTCTGGTTTTCTTGCGCATCCTTTTCTAGCTTTTCTCCAAATTCTTCCCAGGACTTCTGTTTTGCTGCTAGCACCTTGTTCTTTGCTTCTGTTCTGAGTATCACATATTCTCTATATTTCTCTATTTGTCCTGCTGTGTTTTTAGCTCCTAAGTATTGTTTCCATGCCATTTTCTTCTCTCTTATTTTCTCTTTGACTTCTTCTGTCCACCAAGGTGTCCTCTTTCTCTTGTTCCCAAGTCGGACTTCACCACATGCTTCTGCAGCAGCTGTCTTTATGATGTCCTTGAATTTAAGCCACAGGGTTTCCAAGTCATCAGGTTGTTCTGTGTTTCTCACCGCTGTAGCAATAAGCCCCTGATATCTGGTCTTAATTTCTGGATCTTTCAGCTTGTAGGCCTTAATGCTCATTTCTTCCGTTCGTTTACTTGGTTTCTTGCGTGGTGCTGGGCAGTTCCTAGGCTGAGCAACTCTTTCAGTTGTTCTTTTAATTGTAAGCAGGTAGTGATCACTTCCAATCTCTGGCCCCCTCCAGACTCTAGCATCCCAGACATATTTGAATGAGCTCCTCCTAACAATGGCATAGTCGATCACTGACTTCTCATTCTTTGTTGGTTCACACCTAGTGTATGCATGTATGCGCTTATGGGGGAACTTTGTGTTGGTAATGATCAGATTCTGCTCATTGCAGAATCTGAGGAGTCGCTTTCCATTGTCATTGAGAGTATCTTCTCCATATCTTCCGATAACTCCACCCCATCTAGCATGGTCATTTCCAACTCTGGCATTGAAATCTCCGAGCATGATAATTTCATCTAGGCAGTCATCCACTGTCCTTTGAAGCAGCTCGAAGAATTCTTCCTTGACCTCTGCTCTCTCATCCTCATTTGGCCCATACACTATGACCAGGTTGACTATGGTTTCTCCTTCTTTTAGTTTTACAACCATAATGCGCTCCGAGACAAAGTTCCATCCCTTGATACTATCTTTCTGGTTTTTGGCCACAATGCAACCCACGCCCCCTTTAGCTCTTTCAGATGTGGGTACACCACTGTATAGCAGAGTGTTGCCATCGAGATCCATGACTCCTTGTCCCTTTTTCTTTGTTTCGGTAATAGCCAGGATTTCTAGTTTTGCTTTCCTCATCTCTTCCATCAGCTCCTCTTCTTTCCCATTTATACTTCTTGTGTTCCATGTTCCATAAGTCGTAGTCCGTAGTCCGTTCCAGTTCGTCGCCTTTAGAATCAGTCCGGTTTTCTCTCTTACGTTTCGCATAATCAGGTTTTAAGACAAACAGGTGATTGGCCTGTTGTGCCTTTGCATGGTGGAGGGGCTGCCTCCTTACGGCCTCCATGCAGGCCACCCTCCTCCTTTTTCATCCGGGCTTGGGACCGGCATAGGCGGAGTTTAATGGAAACAAAAATATACATATTTCTCATTTGTGATAAAAGCTGGCAGTATAGTACACTCAACCCCCAATATGCACAAGGATTAGGTTTTTCAGAAACCTCATGCACATGAAATTTGCTTGAATAAAGCTTAAGAAGCTATAGGAAATGATGAGTTGGGTTCCTAGCTCGGGAAGAGCATTATATATGCACGTTTTTATACACTAATATTAATGTAAATAAGCAAGGTAAAGCATAACAAAGTAACTAAACAAATTTTTAAACATAAATAAGTTTATTTTGGTTATTATTGTACTTCCTCAACACATTAAAATTGTCAAAATTTCATAAAAATATTTTAAAACAATTACACAGACCTAATCAGAGGCAGATTCTGTATCAGTATTCAATACAAAAGGGTGAACTGTTCCTCAAGGACCCGGCTAATTGCCTAGGTCTGGGTTGCTTATCAAAGAGGCTGAAAACTGAGATTCTGAAGGTTGAGTAACAAGGCTTAACTGACTACTGAACTCTGCTAACATTGGTTGTCATGTATTTTTTCTATTCTCTGCCAATATTAAAAAGGTTATAAGGGGCCACATTATTGTAAGAAAGAAGGCTCAACACCTTCCATCTTCGGTGTCTTCACCACATCCTCGATATTTCATGAACAGACAAAGTGACAAATGTCGAGGTGTTGTCACATGCTGGCCTCCAAAGCATGTATACACTGCTTAGACAGCGCATACTATGCTGGCTTGGCCATGTCCGCCACATGGAAGATGGTTGCATCCCAAAAGATATCTTCTACGGACAACTGGCAGGTGGCAAAAGGACAGTTAGGCGACCACAGCTGAGGTTCAAAGATGTGTGAGAGAGACATGAGGGCACTGGACATAAATCCAGCAACCTGGGAGGATGAAGCTGCCGATCGTACCAAGTGGCAATGCTCTCTACGGTGTCACCTCAGAATAGGCAAAAAGAAGCTCTCACAGCAAGCAGAAGAAAACATCGAAAGGAACACCAGGAAAATAAGCAACTGAGGGCTGTCACCTCAGGGGCACATTCCCGTCTTCAGTTATGACTGAAGGGGCTATTATTATAGTTGTATGAAACCATTTTCAAGGAAAGTATGCAATACCTTCCTTAGTATTTATGCTACAGTGTGCTTTAGAAGATATTACAAATCAACACAATCATTCCACAGCAGTTTTTTTCTCTTAATTTTGAAATAATATGTATCCAGTATTGTATATGATTACCGATCACAATAATCAACTTCCATAAAACTGAATTTAGTTCGCGAACCGGAAATAGGGGTATAATGACAGCTTGCGCGTACTAAAATTTCCGCAAATGGAACTCACGCACATGAAGGGGGGAGGGGGGGTCGATTGTATAATGTTTGATTTTACTCTAAATGTCTTGTATGAAGCGTGTCTTTATTTTCTTCAAAATGGTCATTGTGCATAACAAGGTGACACAGCATTTAAAACAATTAAATTACCTCTCCTATGCTGTGAAGTGTTATGTATCCTAAAGCCATCGGAAAAATTGGTCGTCCTAGAGAGTCCAGCATGAGTGGAGGTATAATCTTTTTGTTAGCTCCTTTGCCTTTCTTTGGTCTTGCATGTGTGTCTGCTGTCAAATATATTTGTAAATAATAAAAGTTAAACTTTAAAATTATAATAAATTTAAAACTGTAAAATTATAATTAAGTTAAAACTTTAAAATTATTGCAACTGCTTGAAGGCAACTCACCCACTGGTACATTTATTATTTGGATAACAAAGAATTTGACATATTCACTTTACGGATACCAAAAAATTTACTGCTTGAAGACTAACTCATCCACTGGTACATTCATTATTTGGATAACAAAGAATTTGACACATTCGCTATATGGATTTTAAAAAGTACTGCTTGAAGACTACCTCACCCATTGGTACATTAATATATTTTTCGATAACAAAGAAGATGGCACATTCCCTTTTTGGTTTGGTTTGAAGGACTATATTCACGACGCACGGACAACTCCATCAGTGCTCCGATCTCCTCCCTTAGATCACACAAGGAGGATCTCAGCACAGTGCATGAACTGTGTACCACCGGCGAGGATCCCAATGTGTGTAAATAGGAATCACACATCTACAAATAATTTTGTGGTGGGTAGGTTTCCTAATTTTTAAATTTGGTCTGGGCAGCGGCCGTGTGGCCTACTCTTTACAATTTCCAACTGCCGAGGGATTTTTAACATGCAAAACTTACACACGGAACCTCCTATTTTTTTCCCCCCTTATCTGAGAAGGCTAAGCATCTGATCTCACTACCCAGGAGATGAGGGGGGAGTATGACATCATTAGGAACCACAGGTTCTGAACCCAGTCCCTTCATTATTTGAATAACAAAGTGGATCAGCAGCACATTCTTTTTTAAATACATCTTTAACAAACCAACCAGGCTTTTTCTTTGACTCTCCAGGTCCACCTAGGCTAACAGATGATGGCAGAATGCCAGCTGATGAAGGATGTGGTGGTGCTGAAGCCACATTTGCCGATGAGGATGGTGGTACTTTTCGTTTGATGGCCTTAGGTTTGACAGCCACATCACTTGATGGAATGTCATATGGAAGTGCCCCTGGAAGTGCTGCTGAGAGATAATTAAAATAAATGACACACAGTAACAATAAATATATTAACAACAAATTTTAATCATATGTAAGAAAAACCATTACAAGATGCAGAATCAAACACCATATCTTGGCAGCAATAAAGACACTGTTGGAGGGACAGACAATGATATCAAAATATGAATACAAAAGGCTAAAGGAGCTTTCATTGCATTGGGAAATATATGGAGATCAAAAGAAATCAAGTTAAACACAAAAATCAGAATCTTCAACTCAAATGTCAAGTCAGTCTTATTGTATGGCTCTGAGACATGGAGAACAACAAAAACAACCAAAAAGCTAGACTTTCATAAACGGGTGCTTGTGCAGAATAGAAGGATTGCATTGGTATGACAAGATCACTAATGTGGAACTGATGACAAGAAAACTAATGTGGAACTGATGACAAGAAAACTAATGTGGAACTGGTGACAAGATCACTAATGTGGAACTGATGTCAAGATCACTAATGTGGAACTGATGTCAATATCACTAATGTGGAACTGATGACAATATCACTAATGTGGAACTGATGTCAAGAAAACTAATGTGGAACTGGTGACAAGATCACTAATGTGGAACTGATGACAAGATCACCAATGTGGAACTGATGACAATATCACTAATGTGGAACTGATGACAATATCACTAATGTGGAACTGATGTCAAGAAAACTAATGTGGAACTGGTGACAAGATCACTAATGTGGAACTGATGACAATATCACTAATGTGGAACTGATGTCAATATCACTAATGTGGAACTGATGTCAAGAAAACTAATGTGGAACTGGTGACAAGATCACTAATGTGGAACTGATGACAATATCACTAATGTGGAACTGATGACAATATCACTAATGTGGAACTGATGTCAAGAAAACTAATGTGGAACTGGTGACAAGATCACTAATGTGGAACTGATGACAATATCACTAATGTGGAACTGATGTCAATATCACTAATGTGGAACTGATGTCAAGAAAACTAATGTGGAACTGGTGACAAGATCACTAATGTGAAACTGATGACAAGATCACCAATGTGGAACTGATGACAATATCACTAATGTGGAACTGATGTCAAGAAAACTAATGTGGAACTGATGACAAGATCACTAATGTGGAACTGATGACAAGATCACTAATGTGGAACTGATGACAAGATCACTAATGTGGAACTGATGACAAGATCACTAATGTGGAACTGATGACAATATCACTAATGTGGAACTGATGTCAAGAAAACTAATGTGGAACTGGTGACAAGATCACTAATGTGGAACTGATGACAAGATCACCAATGTGGAACTGATGACAATATCACTAATGTGGAACTGATGTCAAGAAAACTAATGTGGAACTGATGACAAGATCACTAATGTGGAACTGATGACAAGATCACTAATGTGGAACTGATGACAAGATCACTAATGTGGAACTGATGACAAGAAAACTAATGTGGAACTGATGACAAGAAAACTAATGTGGAACTGATGACAAGAAAACTAATGTGGAACTGATGACAAGAAAACTAATGTGGAACTGATGACAAGAAAACTAATGTGGAACTGATGACAAGAAAACTAATGTGGAACTGATGACAAGATCACTAATGTGGAACTGATGACAAGAAAACTAATGTGGAACTGATGACAAGAAAACTAATGTGGAACTGATGACAAGAAAACTAAATCAGAATCTTCAACTCAAATGTCAAGTCAGTCTTATTGTATGGCTCTGAGACATGGAGAACAACAAAAACAACCAAAAAGCTAGACTTTCATAAACGGGTGCTTGTGCAGAATAGAAGGATTGCATTGGTGTGACAAGATCACTAATGTGGAACTGATGACAAGATCACTAATGTGGAACTGATGACAATATCACTAATGTGGAACTGATGACAAGAAAACTAATGTGGAACTGGTGACAAGATCACTAATGTGGAACTGATGTCAAGATCACTAATGTGGAACTGATGTCAATATCACTAATGTGGAACTGATGACAATATCACTAATGTGGAACTGATGTCAAGAAAACTAATGTGGAACTGGTGACAAGATCACTAATGTGGAACTGATGACAAGATCACCAATGTGGAACTGATGACAATATCACTAATGTGGAACTGATGACAATATCACTAATGTGGAACTGATGTCAAGAAAACTAATGTGGAACTGATGACAATATCACTAATGTGGAACTGATGTCAATATCACTAATGTGGAACTGATGTCAAGAAAACTAATGTGGAACTGGTGACAAGATCACTAATGTGGAACTGATGACAATATCACTAATGTGGAACTGATGACAATATCACTAATGTGGAACTGATGTCAAGAAAACTAATGTGGAACTGGTGACAAGATCACTAATGTGGAACTGATGACAATATCACTAATGTGGAACTGATGTCAATATCACTAATGTGGAACTGATGTCAAGAAAACTAATGTGGAACTGGTGACAAGATCACTAATGTGGAACTGATGACAAGATCACCAATGTGGAACTGATGACAATATCACTAATGTGGAACTGATGTCAAGAAAACTAATGTGGAACTGATGACAAGATCACTAATGTGGAACTGATGACAAGATCACTAATGTGGAACTGATGACAAGATCACTAATGTGGAACTGATGACAAGATCACTAATGTGGAACTGATGACAATATCACTAATGTGGAACTGATGACAAGAAAACTAATGTGGAACTGATGTCAAGATCACTAATGTGGAACTGATGACAAGATCACCAATGTGGAACTGATGACAATATCACTAATGTGGAACTGATGTCAAGAAAACTAATGTGGAACTGATGACAAGATCACTAATGTGGAACTGATGACAAGATCACTAATGTGGAACTGATGACAAGATCACTAATGTGGAACTGATGACAAGATCACTAATGTGGAACTGATGACAAGAAAACTAATGTGGAACTGATGACAAGAAAACTAATGTGGAACTGATGACAAGAAAACTAATGTGGAACTGATGACAAGATCACTAATGTGGAACTGATGACAAGAAAACTAATGTTGAACTGATGACAAGAAAACTAATGTGGAACTGATGACAAGAAAACTAATGTGGAACTGATGACAAGATCACTAATGTGGAACTGATGACAAGATCACTAATGTGGAACTGATGACAAGAAAACTAATGTGGAACTGATGACAAGAAAACTAATGTGGAACTGATGACAAGAAAACTAATGTGGAACTGATGACAAAAAAACTAATGTGGAACTGATGACAAGGACACAAATGTGGAACTGATGACAAGATCTCAAATGTGGACCTGATGACAAGATCATTAATGTGGAACTGATGATATGAACCAGACAAGTGCCAGTGGAACAAGAAATGAGAAGAAAACACTGGAGATGGATAGGGTACATGCTGAGGAAACCACCTGACAGTATTACCATACAGTCCTTGTTCTAGAATTCCTGGGGTAAGAGAGGTAGAGGGAGTCCACAGAACACATGGAGAAGAGAACTGGAGACAGACATGAAGGGGAAGAAGAACAGTGCATGAGGCTGGTGACCTCAATGTGTAAAACCAATTGCTACATAAACCACTTGTGTAAAAGTACATGAATGCTTCAGTACAGGTTTCCTGCAAGTGGATCAGCTACAGTGATGCTCCATGCTCAAGGATGAGGGAAATGATGATGACTGGGTATGAAGGAAAGAAATACAACAAATGTTTACCCTTTTGCTGTCTTGATACCGGGGTTTGTGTGTCTGTCTTGACAGACGGGACAGTGGGTTCACTAATTGACTGGTACTGTAACAGCTTCCGCAGAAGGAACCTTTAGATATGAGGATGTATTACGAAGTGATAAATAAACCAAGCAATTTTTATGGTCAATAACAAATTATAAATTTAATGTTTGACATGGATGTATAGGAAGGACTATGATCTTCCTGGCACCAAAAAAGTCATAAAGGCAGGAAAATGAGAACGTTTCCGGTCATCGTTCCCTGGGCGAATGTTCTCTTGTAGGCTCTGAACAATTTTTTTTTGCCTGCCATTATACATTGTTGTCTAAGCATACTATGAATTGTGGTGATACAGTAGGTTACAAGTAAGCTAGAACTGAACTGTGGATACGGTATACGGCAAAACCGTTTTCAGGGTATAATATTCGTGTAAAAACTGTTGTAAAATCGTTAACAAAATATGGGATTTCAAATGCAATAGAGGGGGGAGGAGACGATATATCGTGGCGAGACAGTGATGAGGAGGAGGATGACAGCAAAAATACTGAAGATGAAGTTGGAACTTCCAGTGGTTCAGACCCGTATGCAGATCTCTATACGTCAAATCACAAACAGCATTTACAGCAAAGCTATGTAGGACTTTAAAATGTGATTATACATGCTTTCATTGCCAATAAAATATAACAGACGCAAAATTAATCTTGGAGTTAAATCTCGGTAATGGACTGCATTTTCTACTCTGCCATATTCAACCCTTCGTTTTGGAGATATTTTTTCAGGCATAAAACGTCGTCTTAAGGGGAGGGGCTACACTGAAATGCTATTTTCGTTATTAATTGCTGGATTTCAATGCAAATGCACAGACTTAACCTATATCAATACTAGATAAGAAAAATGAAGAGTTTTATGGCACTGCACTACTGGTTGCCATAGAAACGGCGGCCATATTGGATTCTATTGTTCTATTTCAATTTGCTAGGCTTTTTTATTTATTAAGCTATGAATACCAAATATGAACACAACGTTTATCATTATATTTTAAAACTTTTCTATTGCTGGATTTTCTAAAACTTTAATACAAAAAAAGTTGTAGGACTTTGAATATAGTGTCTAAAAAAAGTAACAAATTTTGATAAATTTTACATTACTTTTTGCAATAAATCAAAAGTTTGATCAGATACTCAAAATCCAACAATATAAACGTTTTAAAAGATTATGGGCAACATATGTGCCAATTTTTATGTCAATTGACACATAAGTGTGGAAGTTTTAAGGAAATTAGGATGAGAAAATTAGATTTTGAGAAAATCGCATTTTTCTCCATAAATAGACTACAATTAAATAAGTCTGTAATATTGCCCCTGAAAAATTGCTTACTTGTCATTTAGAACATACTGGTAGCATAGTCAGCTTCCTCTGCAGCTTCCTATCTGGCTTTCTGTTGAAATTTGTGCCTAATTTCCTTCCTAGTCTTAGCGCAGTTTTCTGCCGTTTTAGAGCTGAGCAATATTGGATTCTTTGTTCTATTTCAATTTGCTAAGGCTTTTTTATTTATTAAGCTATGAATACCAAATATGAACACAACGTTTATCATTATATGTTAAAACTTTTCTATTGGTGGATTTTTGATAACGTTAATACAAAAAAAAGTTGTAGAACTTTGAAAATAGTGTCTAAAAATAGTAACAAATTTTACTAAATTTTACATTACTTTTGTCAATAAACCAAAAATTTGATCAGATACTTAAAATCCATCACATAAAAAGTTTTAAAAGATTATGGGCAATATATGTTCCAATTCTTACATAAGTGTGGAAGTTATAAGAAAATTGGGATTAAAAAATAGATTATGAGAAAACCGCATTTTTATACATAAGAAGGCAACAATTAAATAAGTATGTAATACTACAGCAAAAAAAATAACTTACTTGTCATTCAGAACATACAGGCCATATATCCAGCTTCCTCTGCAGCTTCTTGTTTAGATTTCTGTTGAGATGTGTGCCTAATTTGGTTCCTTTTCTTAGTGCAGTTTTCTGCCGTTTTAGAGCTGAGCACGAGACGTTTACGCTTTCTTGCTCCTGCCAGTCGATAAGCCTCTTTTCCACTGTTCAGCCCCAGGACTTTCTTGAAAAATATAGCAGCCTCAGGTCCTTCATTAAATTCAGCAACTGCACTTAGAAGGCAGAATTCAACGCGCTTTCGTGAATGGAAGATATGCTTTGGCACTTTACTCCAAATAACTGAATGAAGGCTCTCATTGGAGTTTTGGGTAGCCTTTCTTTCACAGCGACTCAACAGTTTCAGATTTGTCAGCCTGTCATACACTGGTGTCAAATGTCTGTTCAACAGCTTAAAGTCCAGGGGCGTATGTATACGTTTTTGATGCCCAAAAGCATACTCATTCCTAGATAAGGCTGCTTTATAGAAACACCAAGAGTCTTGGCCAGTAGGACAAAACTGATGCTGGGGATAATCATCAGTTGAATAGCAATGATGTAGGCTAGCCATAATAGCGTTCTTCATATCAGCTGCAGTAGCATGTTGCCTGATAGCCATGGAATAATAAATGCCAAGCTTTTGGATGGCTGTATCTGTCAGACGGCCACGGCCACGTCCTCCAAGCGTAACTTTGTGCTTGCGGCAATCAGCAACTAAATTACGAAGAGCTGTAATCATTCTTTTTCCTACATGGTTAATACACTCTTCTTTGATGATTTCAACATTAGGGCCATATGGTTTAATTTCCATGACCCTATTGAAGGCTTTGCTATCACCATCACTTAACATGGTGGTGTAGCGAAATTTGTGTCGTGTCACAGACCGGCTCCATAAAACACTAGCTGCCTCAGCATCTATTACACCTGAACTTCCTAGAAAGAAGAAAAGGTATGAATTAGTAACACTTAAAATAATGATGTAAGCAGACATCGAACACTTTCCTTTACAATGTAGAAGCAAATGTAGTACAATGGATGCAAAGCAAACACATGTAAGTAATAAATTATGTTACTAAAACTGATACTTATGGAGAAATTAAAATTAGATCAGTTTAAATTTTTAGACAAGGAGAAATCAAAAATAAGATTCAGAAGTAAATACCTTCAAAATTTATATCACATCCTTGCTTCCCATGCTCCTCTTTCCATTTGCTGAAGTTTCCCGGGGCTTCCTTCTGGTACCAAGAACCAGTTGCAGCACATGTTTGACAGTATTTTGAAAGCACATGGGCATCTATAACAAGACCTGTCAAGATCTCCACAACACAACCAATACCAATTTTTGAACTGTGGCCCCTTGTGAGCCAGCTGCCATCAAAACTGACTCCAATATCCATAATATGTTCATGATATGTTGATTGCTCTGAGCACAGTTTACGCTGCGTGCTAGCTTAGCAGCATGATCAAATATTAATTTTGCGAGTTCTGGTGTTTGCAAATAATTTTTTTTGCAATTGTGTAGAAAGTTTTTTGATGCAGGCCAGGCATATCCATGTTCTGTGCAAAGTAGTTAAATTTATAGGGTCCCATTCCTGATAACAATGATGATAGAACTGCAACTTTGTTCACACTGAATGAATTATGTTCATCAACCGATGATGTGTACGTTGATGCAACGGTTTTGTTGCAAACACAACAATTCACTTTGATGTGTTGAACAAGACCTCTCTTGGCCTGAAATAATCACAGCTCAAGAAACATGTCACATGCTTACAAATACCATGATAATTTATCGTATAATGTGGAATCATGTCATTTTGTCAAACCAGAAAAATGTGATCACTGTTTACTGCCAACGCATTTACTAAAATCTTGCAAATACATAAATTAAAAAAAATAATAGCTTATTCACATGTGACATTTTTTTAAAAAGTATATCGTTGAACCTTTATGGGTTATGATTAGGACATATTGTGTATTAATTCAAGAAAATTAAGTCAGATTTCCAATATCCAAATATAGCACCTTCTTCCCCCTCCACTCAGTTCTAACAGAGTCAATCAAAACTAAATTTGTGTAGCCTAAATGTGTTGTGCGAGCCTGGCTTTCTACAGTGATTCATTTTGTACCATTACCATAACAAAATTAGCAACTTTTACCTGCACTATCTTGGTTCCATCTTTTCTCCCTGGCCGTTTCCATGTTTAGATGACGAAAGCTATTCTTTTTTCGAGGCATTTTCACACAAAAAGTTCCGAAAAATGAGTCTAACTAAATATGTACAAGGCGTACTGGCCACTTACTGCTTTGACGGTTGGTGGCTAAGGATGGAAGAAGAAGAAGAAATATGTACACAGAATTTATCAATCCGACGCCATATTGTAAACACGGCGATTACAAGTCACGTGGATTTACGCAGCCAAAGAAAAGTTTAGAATAGTGAGCGGAAAAAGCCGATGTCAGCGAATGTCCGACGATTTCCATATATGGAAGTAATCGGTAAAAAAGCGACCCATAAATTCTCGATCTTGGCGGGTATAATTTTGTTACCAAAATAAATGAACTACATCACAGGATTCCCCAGATCTAGGCGAATCCAATGATGTATAATACGTAGGGGTGCAGGCTTGGTTGCTATGGGAAAAACTAGGTCGAATTAGGCATATTTTCTCGAGTTTGAGAAAATCTCTCTATACCATACCTTTTTCAAAGTCAAAATACATATTGTTAGAGTGCATTTTGACATTTAATTCTTTTATATTTAGATTCAGGAGATGTTAAAGTATCAGAAAATGGACTAATCCCAAAATCCATCATTTTTGTATTTTGACGTTAATTTAATGCCCGCTCCTGGCCTTAAGCACCACAATGTGTTGGATATACGAGTAGGTATTACTGAAATCACTACATTTAAGTGTACAATATAGTTAAACAAAGCCAACGACATAAAGATGAACTATAACAATTCAACAAAAGACCTGGGTTGGCTTATTAAATATTGGGACACCCACACTGCCACTGGAGCAGTGGTTAGTGCACTGGCTTCCTAGCTCAATGGTCCATGGTTCGATCCTCAATTGAGATGGGATTTTTCAGACCGCAAATGGCTCCAGGGGTCGACCCAGCCTCATGAATTGGGTATCAGAGCAACTCTGGGAAGGTTAAGGTGGCCGGTGTGATGCTGACCCCATTACACCTAGTGTGCTGATGGTCAAGAAAATATGGGCCTAACACCATATTCCCAATATGCCTCAATGGGCATGTAACGGGATCCTTTACCTCCTTTACACATGCGGCCATTGGCAAAAGCTCAAAGGGCATAAACAGTTTAGCACCTAAATTCCAGGCATGATCAATGTTGTTTAGAAATTCTGCCAGGACAATATATCAATTACCAACAGCCAGGACAATATATCAATTGCCAACAGCCAGGACAATATATCAATTGCCAACAGCCAGGACAAAATATCAATTACCAACAGCCAGGACAACAAATCAATTACCAACAGCCAGGACAATGAATCAATTACTAACAGCCAGGACAACATATCAATTACCAACAGCCAGGACAACATATCAATTACTAACAGCCAGGACAATATATCAATTACTAACAGCCAGGACAATATATCAATTACCAACAGCCAGGACAACATACCAATTACTAACAGCTGGGACAATATATCAATTATCAACAGCCGGGACAATATATCAATCACCAACAGCTGGGACAATATATCAATTCACAACAGCCAGGATAATATATAAATCACCAACAGCCAGGACAATACATAAATCACCAACAGCCAGGACAATATATAAATCACCAACAGCCAGAACAATACATAAATCCCCTACAGCCAGGACAATACATAAATCACCAACAGCCAGGACAATAAATAAATCACCAACAGCTAGGACAATACATAAATCACCAACAGCCAGGACAATATATAAATCACCAACAGCCAGGATAATATATCAATTACCAACAGCCAGGACAATATATCAATCACCAACAGCCAGGACAATATATAAATCCCCAACAGCCAGGACAATACATAAATCACCAACAGCCAGGGCAATACATAAATCACCAACAGCCAGGGCAATACATAAATCACAAGCAGGTAGGACAATACATAAATCACCAACAGCCAGGACAATACATAAATCACCAACAGCCAGGACAATACATCAATCACCAACAGCCAGGACAATATATCAATCACCAACAGCCAGGACAATACATAAATCACCAACAGCCAGGGCAATACATAAATCACCAACAGCCAGGACAATATATAAATCACCAACAGCCAGGACAATGCATAAATCACCAACTGCCAGGACAATACATAAATCACCAACAGCCAGGACAATACATAAATCACCAACAGCCAGGATAATATATCAATTACCAACAGCCAGGACAATATATCAATCACCAACAGCCAGGACAATACATAAATCACCAACAGCCAGGGCAATACATAAATCACCAACAGCCAGGGCAATACATAAATCACAAACAGCCAGGACAATACATAAATCACCAACAGCCAGGACAATACATAAATCACCAACAGCCAGGGCAATACATAAATCACCAACAGCCAGGACAATATATAAATCACCAACAGCCAGGACAATACATAAATCACCAACCATCAGGACAACACATAAATCACCAACAGCCAGGACAATACATAAATCACCAACAGCCAGGATAATATATCAATTACCAACAGCCAGGACAATATATCAATCACCAACAGCCAGGACAATATATAAATCACCAACAGCCAGGACAATACATAAATCACCAACCGCCGGGACAATACATAAATCACCAACCGCCAGGACAATACATAAATCACCAACAACCAGGACAATACATAAATCACCAACAGCCAGGACAATACATAAATCACCAACAGCCAGGACAATATATCAATTACCAACAGCCAGGACAAGATATCAATTACCAACAACCAGGACAACATATCAATTACCAACAGCCAGGACAAGATATCAATTACCAACAGCCAGGACAACATATCAATTACCAACAGCCAGGACAACATATCAATCACCAACAGCCAGAACAATATATCAATCACCAACAGCCAGGACAATATATCAATCACCAACAGCCAGGACAACATATCAATTACCAACAGCCAGGACAACATATCAATCACCAACAGCCAGGACAATATATCAATTGGACAATATATCAATTACCAACAGCCAGGACAATATATAAATCACCAACAGCCAGGACTGTCAGTAGCCCTAAGCACTGTCAGCTCTTCTGAAATCTTTCTTGCTGTTAGAAAGAATTATGATTTTGGAGGAATTATAGTTTAAAATTCATTTCCTTACTGAATAATTCATCTTTTCTATCTTCCACAATGAAAATAGAGATAGGTTTTGACTAATGTATCAGTTGGCATACTCACCGCCTTTCTTCTTTTGCCTTTGCTAATTTTTCTTCTGTCCTCAAAACCTCATCACAGATTGCTCCATTCAGCTACACAAAAACACAGAGAAAGAGGAATGCCTGAATTTAAAGGTTCTGCAATACTTTCTTGTTTGTTTAAAAAAAAACACTTAATTTTGATTATGATTAGGTACCATCAATGTATGCTGTATATCTTCTTCTTCTTCTTCGTTCGTCCTGAAAAGGACACTGGTTGCGTTGTGTCCATTTATAGCGAAGCTGCAATATTTGGGCCTTTCGGCCAACACATCCGACTTCAGCGCTGCATTTTTGGGACCGGGTTAGCCTTCCCTCTTCGATCCCTACTCACTCAGCCAGACTGCAGTGATGCAGCCTGTTTCCAGGACCACCAATTGGAGGTGGAGTAGGGTCTTGGTCAGCTCTGCTTCGCTGACCCTGACGCAAGCAGTCAAGCTATGGGTCGCTAACTGCATTTCTCACTGTTGACACGTCTGAGGTCCCATGCTGTATATTACCTTTATAATGTTGTATGCCTTTAAATTAATGCTTAAAGTAACGTGGGAATGAAAGGGTATAGTATGCAAGATAAGTGAGAGTGGAAGGGCAGAATGTTAGCGCGTCCAATTCTTAACCCTTTGAAAATAAAGTTTGTTCGTTCTTCTATTGTCATTTGAAACTTTTACTGATCTGACATTCTTCTTAATCCCTTCTGAAGTGCTGAGCCCCTGAAATATTCTTATGTTATAGTCTGTACTTTCCATCTTCTTCACATCATTCCTGGGTATTTTAAATTACTTCATCTCTTCTTCTTCCTTTTATCTAAAAACATCAATATTCTGAAAAATCAAATGTTTATTAGGGCTACTTTTTAAAATCAAAATTTGGGCGGTTTCTAATTATTTTGGGTGATCTGGGCTACTTTTTAAAAAATGCAATTCGAGTGACCCCTGAAAACTTAAAAATATCTGGTGTCCAAAATAAAGCTGTCCCTGAGGATTTCAGATAAAAGGATAGACATGTACTTGGGGGTTATTCAAGGTTAATAAAAACTTTTATTTATTTTGTTCCTAAAGACATGGAATAAAACGCTTTTCTAGGCAGTCGGAGGGAATTCTGCAGTGGCTGCCTGGCTAGTAGACATGTGACAGGCATAAAGCTAACACAACGTAGCATCCAAGCTAGTCTATCATGAAACATAGTCACCAAGACTGCTACACTTGATACATGCTCACGATCAAGTAAATACAATTTTTATTTTTCTTGAACTATTTATTAAATCTCTAAAACACAGATTTAACATATTTATTAACTTTATTTTTATTATTCACTCTTGTCGTGACACATCACGGGAAATTGAAGTTTCTATTCGTGAGTCAAGTGTATTGCACTGGCTGCTGTGAGCTCATGTTGCAGGATTTCTGTAATATTGTCTATCCACCTGCTTCCTGGCTTTCTTCATGCTCTAAAACCAGATGTTCTACTGCTGTAGGCACCTAGTAGTAATTGATGAGGCTTCACTCTCATTCTTTGATCCTCAGCCCCCGACCGTCAAAGCAGTCAGTGGCCATCACGCCTAGTGGCATCTTGTAAGCCAACAACAAATTGATTCCACTTTGCTCGGTCGGTGACCATCCTTCGTGCAGTGCCCCAACTCTGGTTCATTCTTTGCATCTCTACCTCCACAGTCCTCCGCCAGGTTGTTTTTGGTCGGTCTCTCTTTTGTTTTCCTTCAGGGATCCATAGCATAGCTGTTCTTGTGATGGCATCGGGGTCTCTTCTGAGGACATGGCCAACCCAGCTCCAGTGTCTGCCAGCTATGATGGTGTGCATGTCCTCTTGCTTGCTCTGAGTAAGCAGATCTTGGTTGGTGATGGTATTCGGCCAAAAGATTCTGAGAATTTTTCTTAGGCATGTTGTGTGAAAAGACGACAATTTCGACATTTCCTTCTCTGTAAATCTCCAGCATTCCGCACCATAGAGGAGCACAGAAAGCACACAGCTCTGATATAATCTTAATTTTGAGCTTGTGCTGTACTGAGAGGACTTCCACATGTTGTTTAGACTAAAAAAGGCTGTTCTTGCTTTGTTCATTCTGTTGTTGATGTCTTTGCTTGCTCCGCCGTCTGGTGTTACTATGCATCCTAGGTATGTGAAGGTGTCTGTCTGTTCTAGTTGCTGATTCCTTACTGATATGGGCTCAGGGTTGCTCACATTGAGCGTCATGACCTCTGTCTTCTTTAGATTGATGTTCAAGCCCACCTGTTGGCTATACTTATTAAGTCTATCCGTTTTTTCCTGGATTTGTTGATGTAAATGTGCTAGTAGTGCAATGTCATCTGCATATTCCAGATCTTCCAATGTAGAGAATGTAGTCCAGCTTATTCCTCTTGGACTGCCCTCTGTTGTCTGGCGCATCACCCAGTCTATGACTGTTAAAAATAGAGTAGTTGATAAGGGGCATCCCTGTCGTACTCCTGTCTTCACCTCAAAGGTTAGGTTGCTCTGCCCAACGCTACACGTAAAGTTGGCATAGAGGCTTTTTATGATTGACACTATGCAGCTTGGAATTCCATAAGCCCTCAGTATTTTCCATAAACTGTCCCTATGTATACTGTCAAAAGCCTTTTCAAAATCAACGAAATTAATGTACAGCTGTCTTTGCCATTCTGAGCACTGCTCTATAATGTTCCTGAGGGTAAATATATGATCTACACATCTTCTGTTCTTTCTAAATCCTGCTTGTTCTTTCCTCAGTTTGTGATCTACTGCTTTTGAAATTCTCTGTATAATTATCCTGCCTAGTATTTTGCTGGGAACTGAGAGAAGAGTGATTCCTCTCCAATTGTTGCAGTCTGCAAGATCTCCCTTCTTGGGCAATTTGACAATTATTCCTTTGTTCCACTCCGTTGGTGTTGTCCCTGTTTTCCAGACTTGTGCAAATAGTGGTTCTAATAGTTCTGCTGCTAGCTCGGGGTCTGTCTTAAATAGCTCTGCATTTAAGTTATCATGGCCAGGAGCTTTTCCATTCTTTAACCCTTTGATTGCTGTGATGATTTCTTCTTTTCGTGGAATGTCTGTATTAACATCTAGATCATTTTCAGCCTCAGGAACATTCAATTGTGTCTCCGATGGTTCCTTGTTCAGAGTTTCTCTGAAATGCTCTGCCCATCTTGTTTCCTGTCCCTCTGCTGTCGTGATGAGATTTCCTTGCTTATCTCTTACTAATGTAATATTGTTTGCACCTCGTTTTCCGCTGACGATTTTAGTTATTTTGTATACTGTGCTTTGTTCATTTCTCAGTGCTGCCTCTTCTGCCTGTCTTGCAAGATCATCTAGGAAATTCCTTTTGTTGGCTTGGGTTTGACGTTTAACTTCCTTGTCCAGCTGACTGTACTGTTCGCTATATAGTTGCTTTAACCTGGGGGACTTCGCTTCTGTTTTCTTTCTTTTCATTTCCTTTCTCAACGTTATGGTGTTTAATGTTTCTGGTGTTATCCAGTCTTGCTTCTTCCTTTCCTGGAATCCCAAGCATGATTTGCTGCTTTCTTTATATATTGTTGAAATGGTGTTGAATTTCTGGTCTATATCATCAGTCAATGTCTTTTCCTGAATTTTGGCAAATTGATATCGCTTCTTTATATCAGCCGCAAAAGCTTTTCTGGTAAGGGGGTCCTTCAATTTGCTGATGTCAAACCTTTTCTGTGTAGTTACAGTTGGTCCAGCTGTTCTTAGTTTCACTTTCAGCTTTGCAACTACTAAATGGTGATCACTTCCCACATCCGCACCTCTTCTTACCTTCACATCTTGTAATGCATGTCTCCATCTACCGTTAATCATAATGTGGTCTATCTGGTTTCTGTCCCGACCATTTGGTGATTCTCATGTTAATTTGTGAATTTCTTTGTGTGGGAAAAGTGTTCCTCCAATAACCAGGTTGTTAATGCTACAGAAACTTATTAATTTATCCCCATTTTCGTTTGCTGTTCCGCTGCCGCATTTCCCCATTACTCTTTCATTATATGTATTGTGTGTTCCAACTTTCACATTGAGGTCTCCCATTACTACGATAAGATCATATCTAGGTGTGTCTTCTATTTCTTTCTGCAGTTGTTGATAGAATTTATCCTTGACCTCATCATCGCTGTCATTCGTTGGTGCGTAGCATTGTATTATTGTAGTGTTGGTGAATCTCCCTCTCAATCTTATTCTTATCAGTCTGTTGTTGATGGGTTTCCATTCCAGTAATGTCCTTTCTATTCCATTCTGTAGAATAATGGCTACACCTTCATTGTGCTGTCCATCCTCTCTTCCAGAGTAAAGTACTGTTTCTCCTGTTGCTGTTTTAACTTTTCCTGCCCCTGTCCATCTGCTCTCGCTTATCCCTAGAATGTGTAATCTATAGTTTCTCATTTCTGCGGTGACCTGTTTTAGTTTACCCATCTTGTTCATTGTCCTGACATTCCAAAATCCTATTCTTGTTTCACGTTTTGCGGTCAGGACGTCCGTTTTTGTGTCAGTGGCTTCCTTTCGGCTTTCACCACTGACAGTCATACGAGCCTCAGACTCCGGATGTCCGTCCTGCAGCAAAGTTTGTTCATTTGTTGTCGTTTCCGTAACTTCATTTCTTTTTACATAGACAGTGGTGTCAAACCTATGCTAAAACCCCCAACCTGGAGGACCAGGGTGTCTGCTTTAGTCTACCCCTGCCCGCGCAAACCTCTCCAGCTTGGTAGAACCTTCCAGGAGTAAAACTCTAGCTGGCATAGCTCTGGGGGTAATCAGGGTAGGCAAGCTGCCATACCTCGACAAGGTATTGACACCGGTGATGGCAGCTTCACTCTCATGACATAGGCAAACTACTTCATGTTTTGTCTCCCTATATATGACACATCTGGAAATCTTCGCAGTACAGCACAAACACCAAATTAAGACTATATGAGAGTTACATACTTTGTGAGCTTCTGTATGGTGCAGAATTCTGGAGAGTAACAGAAAAGGAAATGTCGAAATCGTCCTCGTTCCACCCAACCTGCCTAAGAAAAATTCTCTAAATTTTTTGGCTGAATACCATCACCAACCAATAACTACTTACTCAGAGCAACCAAGAAGACATGCACACCACCATAGCCGGCAGACGCTGGAGTTGGGTTGGCCACGTCCTCAGAAAAGACCCTGATACCATCACACGAACGGCTATGTTATAGGCCCCAGAAGGAAGGTGAAAAAGAGACAGAACAAAAACAACTTGGCAGAGAACCGTGGAGGCAAAGATGCAAAGCATAAACCAGAATTGGGGCACTGCATGAAGGATTGCCGCTGAACAAGCAAAGTAGAGGCAGTTTGTTGCTGCCCTACAAGACGCCACCAGGTGTGACATCTGCTGACAGCTTTGATAGTCAGCGGTTAAGGATTCAAGAAGAAGAAGACATATTCGATGCAGGATGTAGCTCTTACAATTTTTCTGATGTCATTATTACTCATTCTGTCTCTCCTGGTAACATTAATCTTTTCTTAAGCACTTCATCTCGCATGATATGAATGTCCTCTCCCGTGCTCTAGTCAGAGACCATGTTTAACAGTGACAGTAAAGAGTTGGTAAGAATATATCTTTTATCATTAGTCGCGTAGTTTCTATACTGATATTTGGAAGTTTGAGTAGTAGCGATAGTTGGTAAGTAACTGCACTAGCTTTCTGACATCTTGTTTCATATTTACGCATTGATATGAAATATAAAATCCTATTTTTACACACTAAACCACTTTATTCTAGTTTCATTGCAGCTTGAAGCGAAAACATAAATAAAAATGTCAAAAGTCATTTGATTAAGATACATAACTGAAAATGAAATGGGCATTAAGTGGCCAAGCACACTTTTGACTGGTTAAGTTTATAATGTGTGGATTTAAAAAAAAAAAGAACAGTTTCAATGCTATCAGAATAAAAAGCATAACAGTATCAGATGTTAGAAATACTCTTTGTTCATGGGTGGGTGGGGGGGGGGGGGGGGGGGAAAGAAATATATCTAAGTAAATTGCGTACTTACAAATATGGTATCTTTGATTACATGTTTGATTCTGCGCAGTTTCTTGGCATACATGTCATGGCTATTTATGTATAGTGGCCTCGACCGAACGTTAACGAAACTTGATGTTCCCGCAGATGAAGAAGACACTCTGTAACAGTAAAATTAACAACAGGAATGAATATACTGATGCTATAATTGACCGTCATGCAAAACACTACTATATGAATTAGAAATAAAATGGTAAAGAGATAGAATGTTAACCATACTTGATGGTACCACAAACACCAGTGGAACAGATCAGAAGTAGATGCTGGCGTAGGATAGGATACATATATTTAAAAAAAAACAACTGATAACTTTACAAGGTCATCCCTATTCTGAAATCCCCATGGTAAGAGAAATAGTGGAGACCCAAAAGCACACAGAGAAGAGACATGGAGGTAGACATACAAGGGATAAACAAGACATGGAAGGATCTTGAACAGATGGTACAGGACATGAGGGCTTGGTATGTTGTTGTTGAGGACCCATGTTCCACAGGGAGCTGAAAGGTATAGATGATGATGATGATACCACAGATGATGAAGAAGAAAAGACTGTAAAAGTAATATTAACAATGTCATCGAACATGTTGATCCTGCATGTGACAAGTCAAGCCAAATACTACAGGATGAATGAGGAATAAATGTAGAAAAAAATGCAAATAGTTTCTGAAAAGCAGTAGGGAAATAAATCATTTAATCAAAACTATATTTACTTTAAGCTCCGAGTTTTTGTTTTTGTTGTTTAGGGCTGATGAGCTTGCTGCTCTTTCAATGCCAAGTTGAATTTAAAAACGAGAAAACCTACCCACCACAAAAATATTTATAGAATGTGTGATTCCTATATAAACACATTGGGATTCTTGCCAGTGCTACAGAGTTCGTGCACAGTGCTGAGATCCTCCTTCTGTGATCTAAGGGAGGAGATCGGAACACTGATGGAGTTGTCCATGTGCAATGAAGATAGTCCTTAAAAACCAAATCAATGTCAAGTTGAAGAATGTGCATGTGTTCTGTAGCTGTTGAGTGGTGCTGTGTTGAGTGGTGCTGTATAGAGTGTTTGTGATTGTTGGGGAGCCCAGAAGTTTCTTTCTTCTTTCTGTGGAGAGTCCTGGGCAATTGAACAGCACATGCTGAACTATTTCATATGGATGGAGACAGTTGCAGCAATTAGGCTCACGTGAGGGATTTCATTTGTTTAAGTGCTTGTTGGGTCTGGTGTGTTCTTTCTTAGTTAAAGCTCCATGTAGTTACGGGGGAGACAAAGAAAGAATAAGCCTACCGCTCCCTCAGGCATATCGCAAAAGGAAACTAACATGATGGTGCTGGCACCCTCATGGTGTAAAACAAATTGCTACAAGAGCACACTAACATTTTGGTGCAGGCTTCCTGAAAGGGAACCAGCGGTAAATTCACAGAATATAAAACAGGTCCATGTGGCGAGATGCATGTTGGAAAGAATATCTTCTTCTTCTTCCTCGTTCGTCCTGAAAAGGACGTTGGTTGAGTTGTGTCTGTTTACGCCGGAGCTGTGATATCTGCACTTTTCGGTCGACACATCCGACTTCAGCACGGCAGTTTTTGGGACCGGGTTTGCCTTCCCTCTGCGATCCGTACTCGCTCAGCCAGACTGTGCTGCTGCAGACTATTTCCAGGACCACCACGTGGAGGTGGAGTACGGTCTTGGTCAGCTCTCATTCGCTGACCCTGATGCAAGCAGTCAAGCTATGGGTCGCTGACTGCATTCTCTATTGCTGCATCTTTTGGTCCCGAAAGAATATTAGAAAGTAGTTCCCAGAAATTAAGAAGAGAACTGGTGAACCAAAGGTAGGGATGACACCAGACAAATCAGGTAGTTAATTGCACAGTTCTCGATGATAGCTGTAGAAGAGAACTGATAGATAAGTCACCTTCTCATTAGACCTATATACACACATTGGGATTCTCGACGGTGCTACCGAGTTTGTGCACTGTGCTGAGATCCTTCTTGTGTTTTTTTTTTTTTTTTTTTTTTTTTTTTTTTTTTTTTGCGTTCGCCCGCTAATACTCGAGGCGAAATCTCAGGTTATTATTTTATGTCTAACCTGACATTGATTTTACGTGAGTATCCCTTTATTTCTTGTACAGAGACAGGTGTCCCTCGCCATTCAGGCAAATACTCGCCGATTTCGGAGGTACCCATTGCAGCTGGGTCGGCTCAGGAGCCGCCAGTCCCTGGTCGACGACACACTCCTTCAAATGTCCTCGCCAGGTCTCGAGTTAATCCAGTCCAAATCCCGGTCGACGAAAAATCCTCAAATGCCGTCGCCCGGGTTTGATCCTGTATCACCCGGTCGCCAGAGCGGTGTTGTAACCACTACGCTAGCGCGGCTCCCATCCTTCTTGTGTAATCTAAGGGAGGAGATCGGAGCACTGATGGGGTAGTCCACGTGCAATGAAGATAGTCCTTCAAACCAAACTCGCTAGACCTATCCTATGCTCCAGGGGTGTTATATAAATATGTGAGTGCACCTCATATTATCCCCTACCAATTTTAAATATTAATTGACCACACAACAAAATTATAACTGGAAATTTAAATAATTCAATAACTGCAGTTATAAACAAATCAATGCACTTTATTGATTAATGATGTATAGTAAAAAAATTAGCACCTTGGTATATTAATATCTTACAAAATTTCACACAATTTACAAAAGTATTCTGCCACTGTTTGGTCATTTTCATCATGTTATTGGCCTAGGTGTCTTTGTGTTTTCATGATGAGTTGTACTTAACTTGCTTGACACATTGTAGTAGCTGACTTCCCTTGGTCGTTAAAACATCTAGACATTGAAGACGCTATGCTTATGCCAGGAACAGCGTTGGTCCACTGTTAAACAGTTAACAATTTCCACTATTGTGTCACGTTTTCCACCACTAGTTGAACCTACAAAATATGACCAGGTTATGGTGTCTGTGGTTTATAACCAAGACGCCCCTCTGATGCTGACTGGCCACTGTTGATCAGATTCCTCATTTCGACAACACAGTCTTGAGGCTATGGTTAAGTCAGTCAAAAGTGGGTATATCATACAACCGTACAATACATTTAAGAATTTTAACATCAATTAAAGACATTTTCCTAACCCAGTTATGATTACTCCCCTTTGGCTCAGCGTTATGCCAAAGTTAGCAAAATTATGTCCTTTACAATACATCGACAAAATATGCCGAAATAAAAGACTTACTTACTTAGTCATTCCCCTTCTACCGTGAGGTGTAGAGGTTTGGAAGAGAGAGCGCCAGACTATCCTATCAGCTGTCTTCCTCCTGGCCTGGTTCCATTCTAGTCCTCGGTCCTTCAAAGATTGTCTAATGTTGTCCTCCCAGCGGACTCTGGGTCGTCCTCGGGGTCTGGGTCCTTGGCTCTTTGTTTCCCATGCTTGTCGTGGTATCCGATCTTCTCCCATTCTGCAGACATGGCCAAACCATCTTAATTGGGACTGTTCTACTTGGGTCTGCAGGGGGTAGGATTTAAGGCCTTGACGTATCATCTGGTTGTGTACCATGTCTCTTCTTGTTACTTCAACCACCTTCCTCAGATACCTCATTTCTGAGGTTTGGATCTGGCTTTTATGGGTTGTAGTCATTGCCCATGACTCGCATCCATATGTCAAGACTGGGACATAGGTGGAGCGGTACACAGCCATCTTCGTTTTCTTACCAACCTCTCTCTTGTTGAGGAATCCTCGATTTATGGCCTGAAAAAGTCTCCCAGCTGCTGCTTTTCGAGTGGCCAACTCTTCTTTGATGCCTCCCTTTCGGTCTATAATAGCCGAAATAAAAGACAAGAAAGAAAAAGGGAAAACAAACTCTTTGAGCACAGTACCCAAAAGCAAAGTCCTAAATAGCTTTTATTGCTAGCGTTGGTCTGTCCTAACAAGGACTTCGAGCTGAGCCAATGCTGTCCAGAATTGAGGTTATATAGTGGAGGAAGCCATCTTCCTTCGGGCACAAGGCAAGATATAGACATGAGGATTTATGTTAAGTAAAACATTAATTTGAAATATTCATCAATTTGAAATGTACATTAATTCACTAAGATATTTTGTAAGCTTAATGATCTATACAGACATACCCTCAGACAGAGTGCTACTTTGAAGTCTGTGGCTGTTTGAAGCTGCGGTGTGGCTTCTTCTCACTTATCTTGTTGTGTTGGGGGTTAAGCCTTCTAACTATAAGAGTCAGCCCTCTGGATATCTTCTCAGCTCTGTCAGATTTTGAAGTGATTTTGGGATGTAAAGAACTGTGTATGAGACAGGTATATATACCTAACCCTTGCTTTCTCAGAGGTCCGCGCCCAAGTTCACTTTTCCTGTTGTAAACTTTCGTGAAATTTCAATGCTGTTGTACGAATTTACTAACAAAATCATAATGTCCTCATCAAATACCAAAGATAATGACTTCTCACTGCCACAATTGAGCCGCGGTAGCATAGTGGTTAGTGCACTGGCTTCCTAGCGCAGTGGTCTATGGTTCGATCCCCAGATGAGGCGGAAAAATTTTTAGGCCACAAACGGCTCTCGACCCAAAAATGGGTAAGAGCTACTAGGTTAAGGCGGCCGGCTGATGCCGACCACATTCGGGGCATGAACCGACGGTCAAGATAAAGTATGGGCTAACACCATAGCATATTTGTTGTGCCTAATGGGCGTGTAACGGGTTCCTTTACCTTTTTTTTTTTTTACTGCCACAATTACATGTATTTGTAGTTGCAATTCAAATCTCAAAAGAATTATTCTGTTCGGGGCATGAACCATAAAGTTATAGCAGAATTTATGTTGTGCAATTCATAATTTATCATAAAGACACTTGTTTACATGGTAGTTCCAGAGTGTCTTGTCAGTGTTATGACTGCACATGTCAGCCAAATGCCCATCTACACATCAGGAAAATCACTATGAAGCTATCACTGATGTGCTTCTATTCAACCAGACATACTTCTCTTACACACTGGACAATAATAACAATCCGTAATGAAGCCCTCGCAGATATTTTAAATACTCCAAGTGACATTGTTAATGTACTGACAGCCATTGGGACACATCGCCAAGTCGTCTGCTATTCTGGGATTCAGCCAGAACCAGCTGCAGTTGCTCTATAATAAGTGAAAGTGAAATTACAACGATGAATATTTACTTAAAAGCAAGCATTTTATAAAGCAGCATGGAATATAAGGCCTTGTGTAGTTCCCTGTGACCTATGAAGAGACAAAGAAAAAATAAGACTATTGAATACTCATGCACGCCGTATGAGATGTCAGCAGTTTAAAAGAGTTGTGATGCAGTGGATCCCACCTCACTGCAACATTCCTGGAAATGAAGAGGCTGACAGACTGGCAAAGGAAGGAAGAAGGCGACCTCAACTTGACAGAAGTATAACTTATGAAGATGCCTAGAGTTTTATCATGAGCGGTTACAAGAGCAAGTGGGAAGCAGAGCATCCAGGTCACACAAATAATGATGCATATTAATAGCTTAGCAGAAGTGAACAAGTGGTAATCTTCAGACTTTGCACACGTCACAACAGATTGGGATACCATCTGTTCAACAAGCCAAAGATAGGAACTACCGATGAGTGTAACAGTGACACCGATACAATGACTGCTGAACATCTGCTTAGAAGATGCCCAACACATGAGGAACAGAGACAGCACATATGGCCGTCACATGTAGTATTCCTGGAGAAAACTTTATGGAGATACCAACAGACGCAAGCTGACTACTGCTTTCTTTAACTCTTTCAGTCCCAAGCAAAAAAGTGGGTATGGCCCAAGCAAAAATGGCCACCCCAGTGCGTTTTTTATTGTTGTTGTTTGGAAATAATTTTTTTAAATGTTCATATGCATAAATATCCAAAAGTCTAAAATGGATGGCTATACTTTAAGAAAATAGCTTTTTTGAGTTGTCAAAATTAGAAAACAGCCCTAGAAAGAATCAAGAGATATGAAAGCCAGTATACTGTTGATCGGGCTAAATGGGTCTAGAAGGAAGTACAGTATACTGGCTGTTGGGACTTAAATAGTTAAACATATTCAAGTCGACGTCTGACAGTAAACAAAGAAGGAGAAGATGATGATTAATATGAGGTTATGCATGGGGCTGGCAATCTCTTCATGTAAAATAAACTGCCACAGACACCACTTCTGCCGCAAGAGTATTGTGAACGCATGGTGCAGGCTTCCATCTGCAGTGGTGAATCCATGTTCCGTAAGGAGTGCAAAGGAAAATGATGAAACATAATGAATGCTAAACAAAAAATACTCACCCCTGAGTTGAAGTGTTAAACTTTTCTTTCATGAACTGATCAAGAAGCTTCTTGGAAGGTTTCACGTCTACAGTAGTCGAACTTAGCATTTTAGTAGTGGGTGATAGAGATGCCACTGAAGTTGTTTGACTTGGCATTGTTAGTGTGGTTATAGACTGAAAGAAACGTACAATTATTTAAAAAATAAAGCACGGATGAAGCGAGAATATATACACTATAAAGAGAATGCAATAATTTATTGAATCACAGAATATGGGAACACATGCCACCGTGTTGCCAAACTTGTGATCAATGAGTAGCCGAATTTGGTTTTGCGCATGTGTGCACTTTTTTCATCAACAATTACTATTCATGATTCATAAAATACAACCCACAAAAGCCAGATCCAAACCTCAGAAATGAGGTATCTAAGGAAAGTGGTTGAAGTAACAAGAAGAGACATGGTCCGCAACCAGACGATCCGTCAAGGCCTAAAATCCCATCCACTGCAGACCCAAATAGAACAGTCCCAACTAAGATGGTTTGGCCATGTCTGCAGAATGGGAGAAGATCGGCTACCACGACAAGCATGGGAACAAAGAGCCAGGGATCCAGACCTCCAGGACGACCCAGAGTCCGCTGGGAGGACAACATTAGACAATCTTTGAAGGACCGAGGACTAGAATGGAACCAGGCCAGGAAGAAGACAGCTGATAGAATGGTCTGGCGCTCTCTCTTCTAAACCTCTACACCTCACGGTAGAAGGGGAACGACTAAGTAAGTAAGTAAGATTCATAAAAATCCCTATTGGTTTTTTTCTGTGCCAATAATTATTTTTGGAAAAGTCTGACAAAGGGTTAGGACCAGCATTAGCAATTATTTGGAGTCTTTATCATTTACGAGCAAAAACAAAATGCTGGAAACTGAATTGCAGTTTAGCATACCTGTCAACATGTACGTTTTTATCGTACAATGTACGTTTTTTGCTACTTTTAGCAGTGTACGGCCGCACACTTTTTGTACGAATTTTCTCAAAAAAAAAAAAAAATTTTTTTTAAATTTTTATTTTTAAAAAAACCAATAATTTATTTTCCAACCCAAGTTTTTTTTTAAAATCAGAAAATATTTTCTAACCCAGGTTTTTTTTAAAACCAATTTTTTAAAAAATAATTCAGGGATTCTCTGCGACTGTTTTTAAAACGAGGTCTCTCCCAGCAACCAATCAAATCCTTTTAAACCCAACAATTCGGGGTTTTCAGCATGACATGATGTATTTTTAAAGTTATCTGTTACCAACCACGCTTACCACAACACCTAGACGCCATTTTTTTTAAAAAAAAAAAGCTAAGTACTTATAACTTGGTTAAATATTGCTGTTGTTTTGCTTTGTTGCATTTTAATCACTGTCTTAATCTTTCCAGTTATATCTTGCCCTTGAATATATTTCCGATAAATTAATGTCATAATGCACTGTGTACATAACTAGAAATAAAAAAGTTTGTTTGCATAAACTTTTTTGTTTCTAGAGTAAATCCATACAATACTTTATTCCAGCGGACGAGATTCGCTGCTTTATTTTTTAATAAAGTGGCGATCTTATATCACGGTCTACCAACTTTTAAATAATAATTTTGTAAATTTTTGGTAGTACGTTTTTTTCTTCCTATATTTGATATTCTGTTCATAATTTGGTTAAATTTTTGATTGTTGTTGCTGTTAGCTGTTTGCTTTGCATTGTTCTATTTTTTTTTATTGTTCTCTTAATCTTTCCAGTTATATTTTGACCATTTAAATATTTCCAATAAATTAATGTCATAATATTCTGTGTAGGCCCTACATAACTAGGAAAAATAAAAAGTTTGTTTGCGTAAACTTTTCTGTTTCTAGAGTAAATCCATACAGTACATTGGTTAAATTAGTCAGCAAAGTCGATTACACGGGGGCGTGCGTGCAATTATCGTATATTACTGCTGCGTTTTTTTGTTTTTTTTAAATGAATTAATTCATTTTTTATTATTATATTAGCACAGTGTTTGTGCATGTTATTAAGTGTGAAAAAGCTGTAAATACGATTTTCCGTTTTTTTCCCCCTGAGCGAAACGGTGAGAAATGTGTACTTTTTGGTGGAAATAAAGCACAGTATCACAGTATCAGAATGGGAGAAGATCGGCTACCATGACAAGCATGGGAAACAAAGAGCTAGGGATCCAGACCCCCAGGATGACCCAGAGTCCGCTGGGAGGACAACATTAGACAATCTTTGAAGGACCGAGGACTAGAATGGAACCAGCCAGGAGGAAGACAGCCGATAGGATAGTCTGGCGCTCTCTCTTCCAAACCTCTACACCTCAGGGTAGAAGGGGAACGACTAAGTAAGTAAGTATCACGAGTTCTTCGATGCTATTGAAATACGCCGTTAGCGTCAGAATTACAGTTTATGAATTATCATTTTGCAGTATTTCTAACACATATAAAGAACACCATGAGACTTAATTAGTTTGTTTTATATCGCACTATTTCAAATGTTAAATTAATTAGTATATGTCATTTGTTTTCTTAAAACTGTATCGCCTTTAATATATTTTTGTAAGGTTTTTGGGGTGTTTGTAAGGTTTTTACTGGTCCGGCGTACAGGTTTTTGTCTCAGGAGGTTGACAGGTAGGCTATGGTTTGGCGTTGGGATTTAGGGTTAACACTTAATCTTAACAATGCCGAGACAGAAAAACTGCTGCTAATGCTAACCTTTGCACTAACTCTGACCCTGTTTCAAGCTTTTATCCAAACTAACACGCAACAAAAACTAAGGCATTAGGCTACATTAAAAAAAAAAAAACAGCAGCACACTAACTTATTGCTTATTAGTGCATCTCTGGATCCTCAGTTAAGTAAAAGAGCAAAGATAATTGTAGCAGACAAAACCACACACTCATGCACAGGCTACTTATCGATCAAAGATTTGGCGACATAGCAGTGTGTGTCCTCGTATTCTGTGATTCAACACAACTGCTTTTAGTTTCTGATCTACAACTAGTTCAGCATCTAAGAAAAGTTTTGTTGAGCTCTGATTTTGATTTAGAAACACAGTAAATATTGTTGATGAACAGAAATTTTACTAAGCAAAATTTTCAGTAATTCAAAAGCAGTCAATATGCCACAGAGTTTGCAAACAGTAGTAAATATTAAATTAAGACCATAATTGTCGAACTGTAAAGGAATTCTTTAGAAATTGGCCTGGAAATCATATTTTTTACATATAGCATAGGCCTAATTAACGATTTTGAAACACTGTAGCCTAAATGTTGCTGAACGAAAATTTTACTAAGCAAAATTTTCAGTAATTCAAAATTCGCTTGCATAGCTAGGCGGGGTTGTCGCACGGAAGGTCCAGTGTTCAAATCCTGGGTAAGCCACTCATGTCTTGTTTTTCTGTTGTCTAGTGTTCTACTTCTTTATTTCTTACGAGTGCCTGAAAACATATCTTTATGTTTGTTTCATATTAATTTACCGTTTACAGGCCTCGGGTTTCCCTTCCTTATATGCCACAGAGTTTACAAACTGAGTAGTAAATATTAAATTAAGACCGTAGGCCTAATTGTCGAACTGTAGGCCCTATTGCAATTCTTTAGAAATTGACCAAGAAACCGTATTTTTTACATATAATTAAATAGTCGGGTGAGTCAATTAGCAACTTACTGTAGACTTTTTTTGAAAGCGCTACATCTGCAATATAAATGACCAATGTGTGACGAGCTATTTCAAACTCTACTGCTACAATTTAAGCGAAAAACAAGCATTAATTCTTACCGACTTCGTAGGACTGGTTGCAGCCATTTTGGAAAGGTCACACGAAAGGGTCATTTCCTTATTTTAAAAAATAAAAACAACTAAAAATATTCTTGGCCTCTAGGCGTTGACGACCATGACCATAATCAGCACAAATTCTTTCCATGTCTACCTCATCATTTTCACTTCTGTATCTAGTTCTATTCTCCGTGTGTGTGTGTTTTTTTTTGAGTCTACCTCTGCCTCTCTTTCCTTGGGGATTCCAGAACAAGGACTGCCTTGTAATGCTATCAACAGGTTTATTTTTCTAGCATTTGCTTGGTATCAATTAACAACTCCGAACAGGTTCATGTTCAGTATTTAACAAAAACAACAGTTGATACATAGTAATTAGGAAGGTGACGGTCTGATGATGTTCTTACAATACATATGACTTATGGCAAGTGAAAGTCAATTAAATATCTAACTGGAAACACCAGACTTTTATACCATTCCCCCTGAATATTATTTTTGTTTGGTTTTGTTTTGTTTGATCTCGTGTTGTTTGGGTTTTTTTTTTATGTACAAGAAAAATTGGTAATTTTGATTTGTCATATTTACAATGATTAGCCACTTTCCCGTATCGGCAGTTATTCATCTTATTTGGAATTGAAAACAATACATATCCTAATTATAACCTATCAGAGGTTGAACGGGATATTTTTCATCATTACATTTAAAAAAAGGTTCATGAATACTAGTAGATACCGGACAGGTTGGAAATGCACAGAGGAACTAGTACAATTGGATGCCCTAAACGCATCAATTAATAACAGTACCGGTAGTATATACAAGCCTGTGGTACCACCATGACAGCTCAAAAAACCAGATACAGGATACCACCTGGAAGACATCATCAAACTCCATAATTCTCGCCGTTTGTACGTCGGTCACATCTAAGGGATTTGCAAATCTAAGGGATGTGTAACTGAAATTTAGACATTAATTGTGTTGTTTCCCTTATATGTACCGTACTCTCCCGAAAATAGTAACACTCCACGAAGAAAAGTCGGTGAATTGTGCAACTCAAAGTAAGTGACAGTGATATATGAATAAAATGTAAGGTTTTGATTGTAGAACCCATATTCATTCAGGAAACGGATTTAACTCATCACTTTGTTAAAAATAACCTTAAAATGTAAGTTTTTGATTGTTTCTTCAAGACAAAATTTTAATTTAAAGTATTGCACTTAATGTTGGCGCTACTCGCTGGAAATGAAACGGTTAATTGGAGCATATATACCATGATTTCCGACGATTCCAACGACGCAGTTGATTTCCTTAACGACAGATTCCACGCACTTTCACAAAAAATTTTGTCATCAAATAACTTTTATATTGAATTTAAAAATATTTTAAAAATATATTACAGTTTTTTTTATTTACTTTCGTCATTATTGATGGGTTATTGCTAGTAATTAATAAAGCAACTGATATGGAAACGACAAAAAACAAAGCCAGGAAATACATTCAACAAATATCAAAGGACAGTATTGCAGTGTACACTGTCACGGGACTTACTCTCTTGCTCTGCGGGGATGGTCCAACAGTGGCCAAACTTCAAATTATCTACTGAGGGCCTTCAAAGGTATCTACCTTTAGCTCAAGATTACTCTTGGCAGAGATGTGCTCTGAAGAATGGTTCTTCAATTCTAGGGATCCTCATAGGAATTTAAGAATCAAGTACTACGGCTGATAAGATCCAGGCCGTGTAAACTTTCTATCTTCCCTTTCCTTCTATGAGGGGTCAGAATTTTGCTCGTTTTGATGAGACCCAACTGATTTAACTCAGTAAAATATTACTTTAATAGCTCTGTTATATGTATTTAAAATGACTGAGACATACAATCGCAATTAATTCAAAAGGACTAAATCAACTATAAATTTGTTTATTTACAGATAACAAAGTCAAAACTCAATTATAATTAACAACGTAAAAATGAATAAAGGTTTTTATGGGAAAAAAGTTAGCCTTTAAAGATTCATCACAGGTGACTCATCACAGTTTTTAAGAGGGTACATAGCTGCCAGTAAGATGTCGGTGGTTTCTGCTCCAGCTAATGTTGGTTCTTTATAGGTTGTAGGCTGGTTCACTCTCCTCACTATTCAAGTCTGGTGGTCGCAACACGTCCCTTGTAGTATCGCGGGATAATTGCGATGGGCCAGCGTCTTTTAGACCCGTCTGATGTTGGTGTCTAGCTTTGACTGAAGGCCACTTATACCACACACTTGTTCCACAGACCAGTACCACCAACTGGTACCACTTACTAGTATCATGAAACAAATACCCTACTGAGTATTGGGTTTCCTGACAGGAAAATTAGGTGTCCCCCTTTTCATTCAACCATCCTATCTGCCTCAGAATTTTACCCGCTCTGAACATTAATGCTAATCCCAGTGGCAGAAAAAACACCCATTGCATTTTTATAAAACAAGTTTACGTTTACATTTGCACTGGTTGAAAAGGTTAAAATAATAATTATGTACATTATTTCTGTCATTATTCACTCCCTGCTCCATATGGATCTTGGGACTGCCTTTACATTTAGGTTCTCTATTTGCCCACGACGACCGTTGCCTCAATTGGCTGTGTGTGGTGTCCCCGGAAACGGGGCCTCCCAGTACTGAGGCACAGTTAAGTCCCCGATGTTGCTTATTGGTGCAGAGTCGAGAGAGATGGCTGAGCGAAATGCAAACAACAACAACACAAATTGGCTCAGAATCTCAATCCCCCATGTTGAGAACCCAGCATTGCACACTGAGCTTGGGGGAGTCACATGGGCACCAGACTTAATACTGGCTCTTGACTGGATGGCCGCATGCAGGAGATTTCTACAATGGAGAGATGGCAGGTGGTGGGTATCTGGAAGTGGCTCCGTGCAGGACGTGAGGATTCCTTGGGAGAGCCCAGAACCAGAGCACAGCATTGTGCAAGCTCTGCATAGTTGGAGAGCCCCCCTGCCCCTGGATGACGGGGAATGCACAGTATGCCACCCCACCTATCCCCAACTGCTAACTTAGAACCAGAAGTGGAGTCCTCTGAATACGTGCCAGGCCAGGATAGAATGCCTGGGAAAGAGACTGGAGCTCAGATCTCCCAAGCTCAAAGTTGCAGGATGGCAGAAAAGCCACGGGAAAGACAAGTCTATTTTGAAGAAAATGCAACCATATTTTCACCATACGAGCTCGGACGCCGCCTCGGTAAACAAGGTCCGCGCAGAGCAGTGACACCCCAGGCTGCTTGCGAATAGTCTACTACTGGGAACATAAACAGATTAGGGATGAGCCCACTCTCCCGTTGAAGAGGTGCTGAAGTCGTAGATACTGGGCCAGAAGGCGCACCGGAAACCACAGTATCACGCAACTCGCTTTTTTCTATGGATGAGTACACCGTCAAATAAATCTCGTACTGGTGCTCGCCCTGTGGAGCTCCACCAGGCAGGTGCAGTGCCGGGCTCTGAGCCTCGACAGAGCCCACCCTCAGCTACTGGAGGACCCTCTAGACCGTCTTGTGGAGTCAGCAGACGGCGGAGGAGAACTACTGACCGAAACAAAACAGAAAAAGAGAAACCCAGAGTGCCACTTGTCATAATGCACTGGAATGCAGAGGGAGTGAACAGCAAGCAGGCTGGATACAGCAAAAAGACGGAGCTGGAAAACATCTTGTATGAGAAGCAAGTCAGTGTTTGCTGTATCCAAGAGACTCACTTGAAAGCAAATCAAACCTTTAAAATAAGGGGATATCAATGCTTCAGATCCGACAGACAAGATAGACGAAAAGAAGGAGCACTTACTCTTGTAAAGAATAACATTCATGCACACGAAAGGAAAACCTACATGGACGGAGCAGAATATCAGCTGTTGCAGCTAAAGGTAGACAAGATGGAAATAGAACTTCTGAACTATTACTGTCCAAACAACAAACCCCTGAGTCTCAGCTCTATACAGGTACCAGCCACCAACTTTATAGCAGTTGGAGACTTTAATAGCCACTCCCAGAGCTGGGGCTATAATCATTTAGATCACAGAGGGGAAGAGGTTGAAACATGGCAAGATGACTACTCCCTAATCCTAGTCAATACTGCCACAGATACTCCTACCTTCTACTCCAGAGGATGGCGCACAACTTCAACTCCAGATCTTGCCTTCGCCACCCTAGATATAGCTGGATTTATTAGTAGAGAAGTAGGAGACCAACTAGGAGGAAGCGACCATCGCCCAATCTTTCTTACTGTCCAGAGTTTAACTCTCAGTACAGGCCCAGCTATTACAAGATGGAATTACAAAAAAGCCAACTGGGGTTTATTCAGGCATCAGGTGAACACGCTGCTGTCTGACCTCAAGGTACAGAACAGAGACATTAATGAAGTGGTAAAAGACTTCAACAGATGCATACTTCAAGCTGCAAAAGGAACCATTCCCAAAGGATGCCGGTGTAACTACACGCCATACTGGTCCAGCACACTCCAAGAACGCCAGGAAGCTATGGACAAGGCTAGAAAGGACGCAGAGTCTCAGCCTTCACTTGAAACTCACAACAAATGAAAAAGGCCGTAGCAGAGTTTCAGAGATCAAAGCTAGAAGAAAAACGGAAAAGCTGGAGAATTAAAACGGCATCGCTGAACCTTGAGAAAGACGGCAGGAAACTTTGGAGATTAGTCAAGTCTCTAAATGAAGAGCGTTCTTCGCCTAGGCAGACTATCACATTGGATGAAGGTGGCAAACTTCTCAGAGGAAAACAAGCTGCAGACTTGTTTGCTAGAAGATACAGTTTCAAAAAGCAACTTATCCATTAACATAGACCATCAGAGAGAGAGAGATAAGAAAAGAAATACTGGCAACCATGGGACAGACAGATACGACTGCCCCAATGAGGGAACACATCACACTAGGAGAACTACAGAATGCTATTTCCAAGCTTAAGTTCCAAAAGTCACCCGGCCCAGACAAAATCAGCTACGAAATGCTAGTAAATCTGTGCTCAGCAGCAAAGACAAAACTGCTTGAGATATTCAACCACAGCTGGTTGAAAGGAACGGTACCCCAAGTACGGAGAGAAGCCATCACAATACCCATACTAAAGAAAGGGAAATGTAAGACCGAGGCTGCAAGTTACCGGCCAGTCAGTCTCACAAGCTGTGTTGGGAAGACTATGGAGCGAATAGTCAACCACAGATTGAAATGGTATTTAGAGTCTGAGCAGATCCTGGTGCCGGAACAAGCTGGATTTAGAGAATGCTACAGTATAGAAGACCAAGTTACTTACTTGTCTCAAGCAGTAGAAGATGCCTTCCAGGAGAAGAAAAAGGTCCTAACGATCTGGGTCGACTTCAAGCAGGCCTTTGACAAGGTGTGGAAAGATGGCCTTATTGCAAAACTTAGGAGAACTGGAATCCAAGGCAACATGATAAAATGGATCCAGTCATACTTGCACAACAGGAGAAGTAGAGTCACCCTTGATGGTCTGCAGAGTAGAAAAGTGTTGCTCTATCAGGGGGTACCTCAAGGAGGACTAATTTCTCCAACACTCTTCCTTGTGTACATCAATGACCTGGTGAAAGATCTCCCCGCTGGAGTGAAAGCTGCCTTATATGCAGATGACCTAGTACTCTGGTGCGCTGATGAAAACGTCACCACAGCAAATTATAGAATGCAGCGGGCAGCAGACACGCTAGTGTCATGGGCAGAGAAATGGCTTATCACAATAAACACGGACAAAACCTCCACAACACTGTTCTCCCTCGCCCCCAAGGATAAAGCAGCTAACATATACCTAGGGACAACCATGATCAAGGAAGAAAGCTACCCCACCTATCTTGGGGTGACATTTGACCAAAGGCTTACATGGAATAAGCATATTGAAAATGCAGAAGGAAAGGCCCGAAAACGACTAGGCATACTCAGAAAATTAGCAGGTACCAACTGGGGAGCAAATGAACGAACTCTAAAGAAGATTTATAATGGAGTAATAAGACCACACTTAGAGTTTGGCTCAGCAGCATGGTCATCATCTGCTAACTCTCATCTGCAGTCTTTGGACAAGATGCAAAATCAAGCTCTCAGGCTCATTACAGGAGCCATGAAAACTACACCAATATCAGAGATGCAGAAAGTTGCTGGATTACAGACATTGTCCTATAGAAGAGACACAAAAAGCATGATCCAGATGGAAAAGTACAACAATATGCCAACGCACACAATGAAGGCAAGATTAGATGATCTGGCATTGGGACGTCTAAAACGTAGAAGCTTTGTGCATCGGGAAAAAAACTTAAAAGACAGATTCAAGAAGACCTATCCACGAAGACAACACCGCTGAAGCCCACTCTATACCCTGTACCTGTAAAAAGAGAACCATACTTCAGTGGGTACCATCTCATGGTGGTGTACCCGGAAATGAAAAGGCAGATAAACTTGCAAAAAAGGGAGGAGAATGTGAACAAGAAGATAATGAAGTCACATACTTTGAGAAAAAGAGAGCTATCCAGACTATCAGAAGAGAACAGAATCAACCCAACGACGACTACCACACTCTTGACCGGCAGGGACAGATAACCATTTTTCGCCTCAGGACAGGGCATAACAAACTGAATAAACACATGCACAAGCTACGATTGTCTGCTTCACCACTGTGCACATGTGGATTAAACGAACAAACTGCTGAGCATGTTCTACAGGATTGTCCTCTGTATGACCAGTTAAGAAAGATATACTGGCCCAATGACTCAACACTAAACTCAAAGCTATATGGAGCTAACGAGGAACTTCAAACAACAGTCGAATTCTTCATGAGAACTCGTCTGACGGTGTAAACATCAAAGATGCGATCGCAAGAAGAAGAAGTGTCTCTATGAGAAACCCGCATGAAGCACTCACCAGCTCTGGCAGTGGTGGTTCATGAATGTCGTAAAATACAATCTGTATGTACAACACGCTCACATATATCTCGACAAACTTCCCCCAAATTGAAAGACTAGTAACCACTTTTATAAATTCAAAAAAAAAATAACCTAGAAATAAAATAGCGAAGTTATGGAGAACGTTATCTCCTACGCCGCAAGTCAGTGCTAAGATTTTATGCCTCGACCTTGGGACACTAACGTAACATATTTTGACACAAAACCAAGCCTAGTTTTCGAGAAGATAGTAAGACAGAAACGGTGAAAGAATAAAAGGAAGCATAAGAGGGAGAGAGAAAATGCTACACTTCGACACGCGTTTGGTTCTGCTTGGTCGTCACGAGCCGAGCAGACGATAGTGCAAGCCGATATCGTAGCTTGTTTCAAAAATACGATAGAAAAACCCCTTTTTCTGTAACGCAGATGCGAATGTATATTACCACAATGATCGGATGCGAGACAGCCCAAAACCCGTACTCACACGTATCTCTAGCGTAAAAGTAGGGCTAATGTAGCGTACAGACAGCACTTTGTTGCTTTTGTGACGTATTACTACAAGCGTTGTCTCGTAATGAATGAGAACGGCAGTTTAAAGAAAAGAAAAAAATTACGATTAACGTGGAATATTTTGAAAAAAATACAGTATGGAACGGGGAAGGGGAGGAGCATAGTTGGTGGTACTACGAGTTAATGTTTACAAATTTGAATTGGCAAGATAGAAAAATATGTTAGTTGAGGAAATGAAGAATAAAAACGATAATATTGAATATAATGAATACAAAAATAAAAATTTAATCACTGTGTGACAGGTAACAACAGGATCACTAATTATTGGTCAGAATTATAAACTGTTAGGAATTAACCGAGATATTGACGAAGACAGATGGACGAACAGACTTGAATCTTTCTCAGTTTGCCCTGTAGTGGTGATAAGGGGGAAGTTAGTCCTAGATTTGAAAATTTAGTTCGAGTTTGAATATAAGGACGCTAAAAGCCAAACGGTACCTGATTGGCTGTAGCCTAATATACTAAGTGAAGAATAAAACTAATGGATAGTAGTATTCGGGGCCAATTGTGATAGAGATTTTCGACACTAAAGTTGTTTAAAAGCAAGATAAAAGTACTGTCTTGGCTTAGCTGTTCTGCACCAGCAAGAGATCTGGAGTTGACCTTATTATCTCAATTCAAACTATTAGTGTTTAATATTTCTCTGATGCGGTAAGAAAGAAAACCTTTATATTATCATTATTATTATCATTTTGTATATATTATTGAATTTGTATGAAAATTATGTGGGGAAAAGATTATCTAGAGTGAAGCCAACATCAAACTTTGTGTTGTTTCACAGAGTTGTTAAGAAATATAGTAATAGGTTGTAGAAAAGCCCGACATGTTGTCTTACACTTTGGGAGAAAATAACATGAAATAGTAATGGGGAAATTGTTGAACAGTGTTGTGACATAAGACCAGGCAAACCACTGGCCGTCTTCTTCAGCAAGTCACCGTCTTTATACATGACTTGATATTATTAACTTATAATGTTTCCTTTGTCAAGGAAAGTGTCAAACTGTTGTCTGAAGATTATTTGACCATGAATGGGGTAACAAACCAATTAAGAACGTTAACTAATTGTGTAGTTACCATGCTGAATCTGAATGAATTAAAATGTTTAGTTAGGGAAAGAGAGAGTATATCAGAGGGTGATGTAGGCCGCATTTATATTGTTCCAGGGTTTCATCCACGACTAGAAGTGAGCCCAGGTCAGCTGAGATCTGTATAATTCTGTATCTAAAGAAGTGAGGCAATATCAACTGTGTGCCTCCTTGTTATTTCAAGATCAGAAGCCTGACTTGTTATTGGAAGCTGGTGGGGTGACTATACTTCATCCTGCACATCAGAAGCCACAAAGTTAAGCCAGTGTCTGCAGGCATTTGATATATCAACCCAAAAATTGCTCTCATTTCCCAAGTGTTTAATAAATATTCAGATTGTGATGAACTTAGACGTTCTTCCTAACAGTACCCATTCATAGGAGCTATAGTACAGTGACATTGTCCCAGATTGACACATGTAATTAAATTTGTGAACAATAATATCTACAGTTATAAATTGAATCATTTTGATGTAAATATTTTGATTGATCATTTTGAATTTCAATTCCAGTATACACAAAATTGTGATACTGGAACAATAAATTGTAAAAAATTAATTCACATTTAAACTCTGGGTGTTGTTAAATACTTTTCATAGAGTTCTTAGTTGTATTTGTTGTCATATTATTACAACACACCTTACATAACCCTAGACATTATACGTAGCTATCAGACATACTAGTCAAGAATAAGTCTGAATGAGATCATAAGGTGGTAGCAGAAAGGCACTCTGAAAACTCACCCTAATAATTGTTAGATTCAGGGGCCTTCACAGCTGACCTCATTCAGTACAATAGAAATACATAACAACAACAAGTCATAACATCTAAATCCACCACATATATTGGATTATATTCAATATTATCTTTTTTATTCTTCATTTCCTCAACTAACATATTTTTCTATAGTGCCAATTCAAATTTGAAAACACTAACTCGTAGTACCACCAACTATGCTCCTTCCCTTCCCCGTTCCATACTGTATTTTTTCAAAATATTCCACGTTAATCGTAATTTTTTTCTTTTCTTTAAACTGCCGTCCTCATTCATTACGAGACAACGCTTGTAGTAGTACGTCACAAAAGCAACAAAGTGCTATCTGTACGCTACATTAGCCCTACTTTTACGCTAGAGATACGTGTGAGTACGGGTTTTGGGCTGTCTCGCATCCGATCATTGTGGTAATATACATTCGCATCTGCGTTACAGAAAAAGGGGTTTTTCTATCGTATTTTTGAAACAAGCTACGATATCGGCTTGCACTATCGTCTGCTCGGCTCGTGACGACCAAGCAGAACCAAACGCGTGTCGAAGTGTAGCATTTTCTCTCTCCCTCTTATGCTTCCTTTTATTCTTTCACCGTTTCTGTCTTAATATCTTCTCGAAAATTAGGCTTGGTTTTGTGTCAAAATATGTTACGTTAGTGTCCCAAGGTCGAGGCATAAAATCTTAGCACTGACTTGTGGCGTAGGAGATAACGTTCTCCATAACTTCGCTATTTTATTTCTAGGTTATTTTTTTGAATTTATAAAAGTGGTTACTAGTCTTTCAATTTGGGGGAAATTTGGCGAGATATATGTGAGCGTGTTGTACATACAGATTGTATTTTACCACAATGAAACCGTCGTTAAATATGCTGAGGTTGCCAGTTTCGTATGACTTGGACATCCACTAGCAATTTTGACATGTTAATAATGCAAAACATAGAATGATAAAATGCAAAAATTATCCCAGATATCTTTTAGGGCATACAGGCTTCTGGCTCAGAGAAATAGGTTCGGCAACTTGGTTAAGATGCCTCTTACACGTGGCCTAGGGTATTACTTAGCAAAATAATCCCACTATGACTTAATGTTCAGGTTCCTAGAATTCCGGGCGTTCCGTATTAATAAATGTAGAGTGTTCGGGGTGTAAGTTCACAAGATGCTCAAACACGTTTTCCTGTCCTTTAAAGTGGAATCCTGATCCTGTTCTTTTTTCTGGCGTGTCTGACTGTCTTCTTGACGAGATGAATTTAGCAGTGTCTGAAACTCAGAATGCGCTAAATTATAAGCGACATTCGGCCCAAGCATCCACATTGCTACTATATGACAAGGCTCCAATCAGAAATGTATTTTAACACCTAAAATGCCAAACAAATAGCATGTAACTTGCGTATATTGGTGGGGGTATACTCTCACTACATCTCATGGAAAATTCGTGCGTGACACACAAAATGTTATTTTTACAAGTCACTTTCCATATAAGGCATCTCGTCTTCCGTTCGTTGTCGATCATGTTTACACTCACGACTTCATAGATATATCACAGATAATCTCTGTCATGGTGGATAACTTATTGTAACCATTGCCTACAACAAGTCTGCACGGAAATGATTACATCATTTACCTGCTACAAATCCCATGAGTTATCGAAAGTGCATGAATATAATCTATCACCAGATTGATATTTCCTGTGCAAGCAAACAACCCAGCCAGACAGACAATATTATCATTGCTAAGAAAACGGAAGGTGGCCACCTCAAGGTTTGTTTATGCATTGATCCTGGCGCTCCCACTCGCTGCTACTGTCTTCCTACACACACATGTGTCTAATCTCATAAGGGATGGCCAATTAAACCCAGAAATTGCAGGAATTACAGGGAGAAAATGTAAACAATGAGTGGCGCCAAGAACTCAGTACACAAAATAAGAGGCAGATCAATAATGATGGGAAGAAACAGGAGCGCGAGGAAAAAGGAACGGACAATTCTGTCGCATACACAGATATATCTAAAAGAGAAGATAACAAATTTAGGGATAGGACTTTATGTTCCCATGTGGCAAATAGTGAAAAGATATAATATACACGGCTGTTTGTACCCTATACCAGAGCGCTCTTTTAGTTTCGGTGACCGGAATTCTGACACCGGGTAATAATCTTCAGGTACACCGTAAATGATTACTGGGGGTTTTGGCGGGGAAAATCAGCTGGTGTGTGTGTAAAATCAGTAATTATATAAATCATTACACACTCGTTCTGGATAAACACATAGCAAAAATTCTTTTGTGTACTATAACTTTGTTCTGTGTTCTATTTTTGTTTGCATTTTTATTTGTTTGAAATTATTTTTGGCGGAGTTACAGACTTTTGAAAACAGCGTCATCATTTGAGGAAATTCATAAAATAAGTAATCTTTTTATTAATTTAATATCTAAAAATCGGCCCATTCGTATGAGTTTATAATTATAAAGACTTCTCGAAGGGAAGCTAAAGATTATTTCCACATACTTTTTTTTGTTGGTTTCATATCTTGAGAATGTGTGGTAGTCAGTTTTGTGAGTTTGGCATTACAAGAACAAGCATATTGTCACCAGATTTTATAACATTTAAATCACTGTAAACGTATTCCTGATACTCGCAAATCTTAAATAAGGTTGTAAAAAAATAACTTTTTGTAAAGCACCATCTGTTTTTGCATTTTCATTCATTTATAATGATATTTAGCTACGTATATAAGCGTCAGAAAACATGTAAAGCTATAGATAGAATACTTCCACATACTTTGATCTATCTTTCAAGTCTTGTTAATCTTGTATTTATAATATGAATGTCTTTTTTTTATTGTGTGTGAGATAAGGACTGTTCCATTAGTGTTTTTTGGTGACAATTCTGTGCACACGACGGCTGCCAAAGAATTCAAAGTAATTGTTTGTATATCTACTTTCATTCACAGATAAAGCATTCTACAGCGTGGTGTTAGACGTGATACTCCCAAATATTCCATTATCTTTATACATACACAAGTAAACTATACTACATAACAACGAAATGGAACATACTTTGTTGCATCATATGAATTGTGCCAGTGCACTGTGCAGAGCCTGTGGCAAGAGACCATTAACTTCCCAAAACAAAAAGTTCAAAACGGAATGCACTGAACTGTTCGAATTACGTTAGTGATCTGTTCTTTGTGTTTGGAATTAACGTATCAGATGATAAACCGACAGAGCATTCGACTATATTTTGTAGGAAGTGTTACTCACCAATACAAAACGCAAAAAGGAGGCATAATGAGAAGTGTCTTGAAACAGCCAAGTTACTATCGGAAAACAGTCAGCACATCTGGAAAGACTGAGCATAATTTAACTATAAGTGAATGTCAACTGTGCAATTATTTTGCAAAGACATCTTTTGGTGTTTTAAAAACAAAAAGCTGCTCTATCCCCTGTGATGTTCTTTCTGACCCCTCCATGTCTAGTCAGTCAGTTAGCTGTAGTCAGTCAGTTAGTAGTAGTCAGTCAATTAGTTGTAGTCAGTCAGTTAGTTGTAGTCAGTCAGTTAGTTGTACTCAGTCAGTTAGCTGTAGTCAGTCAGTTAGCTGTAGTCAGGATAGCTCTGTACAGTAGGAGGTTGATGTGCCTGTCCACATTAGTGATGATATTGTTCAACTGGAGGTTGATGTGTCAGCTCACATTAAAGACGATACCATTATTCATTTGGAGGTGGATAACACTACTCACCCTAGCATGCTAGTGTTTGTTGCCACATCTACACCTACCAAGTCAGTTATACATACGACAAGTACATTCACCTCGTCCGTCTTCAAAAGCGACATCACAGTACAACAGTTACTTGCTAAGCAACCTTCACAACCACTAACACAAGAGGAAGAACCCCTATTCACATCCATTGTTAGAAAAAAACTAGAAATAGCAAAAAATAATATCATAAAATGCAAATCCAGAGGACAGCCTATTGTACTACAAAAACTAATTAAACATAGAAGAGAAACATTAGTCACCAGAATGCCAACAAAACGTAAGCGATCTCAATTTCTCCACATTGTTAGGAAACATATTGTTGAAACATCAACTGACTCACTAGACCTGCAGCAGGCACATGAGAGGAGAATTTGTACATTCCACTATTTCCCAAATTGAAAGACGCGCCAGCGGTATTAAAAATATAACTTCACAATTAAAATTTATAATGGAAACTCATTTGTTACAAATTTCTCCATCTGTGAATGTACAGATTCCTCTTATTAAAAAAAGGAAGTGTGAATGATAATTGAGCGAAATTTTGGGGCTAGAGCAAATTATGGCAGCTGTTGCGTGAGAGTGACAGAATTAACAGAGTGTGGAAATCATTTAATAGATGTATTTATTAAATACACCAATTTATCTGTTAAATTGAACATTTCGTTTTACTCATGACCATACTCATTTTTACATGACCATCGTGATGTATGATTGAGATAATTGTTAGCTCTCATGTTTTGGGGACAATTGGGTGTGTTATTTTAAGGTAATAAATGTGGACTTGCAATTTAATGTTTCAATAATTAATGTTTGACGCATGAAACCAAAACAAAACTTTGATATCCATTTTCTGCAGGTTTTCTGCTTTTGATTTCTGTAATTTGTTATGCATGTTGATTGTGACCGTTTTAGTGTAAATTGCATTAGAAACAAACCATAACAAAATATATAAAAAACGTAAATTTTACACTATTTCAGACTATTATATCTTCTGTTCTAATTGTGACAAAATTTTTGTTCTTGTTCTAAAATTTACTCTAACATTTCTAGTCTAGCTTTACGCAAAATTAAAGCCGGTATTTATAATAATAAAGTAGCCTAAAAGCATTAATTAAGCCCTATTAAAAGTAAACAACCGCCACATTTTTTTCCCGTTAGGAAGTTGACCACGTGAACTCTGTCAATGATAGCTATAAATAGCGCGGTCAGGAAAAACTAAAAGATCGCTGGCAAACAGCCGTGTTTAATACATCTATTTTCACAGCTGAGATGGTTGCAATTCTGAAAGCTATAGAAATCTTCTCTAACAACCCTCCCCATAAATTAACAGTATTAACAGACTCACTTTCAGCTATTCAAGCTATAAGAAACTTATGAGAATGTAGTAGACCAGATATAGCAGAAGAGATATTACTGGCAAATACTTACCTACACTCCAGATGATATTCCGTTCTAATAGCTTGGATACCTTCACATTTTGGCGTAGAAGGAAATGAAAAGGCAGATAAAGAAGCTAAGAAAAGTATAATGAACAGAAACCAAATAAATGTGGGGATGAGTAAAACAGAGATCAAAGCTTAATTAAAAGAATAACTGACGAATGGGCAGTAGAGTGTGATGGAAGCATTAAGGGTAGACATGCATATAAATTGACCAATACTCCAATAAGAACGTGCCAGGCTGTCTGGAGAACTAAAAATTCCTAGCAATAAGAAACTAGGAATGGGCTATTTCAGAAAAGAAGAACCTTACTTGCAGAGTGTCAAGAAAAAATAATATAGAAAATGTCCTACTAAAATGTAGGAAGTATGGAAGTATGAACAACAGAGAAAACCAATATTAGATTATTTACAGGCATGCAATTCATCCATAACTGTGGAACAGGTGTTGAGAATAGATAGACCTAGAGAACTGCACAATTTGGTAAAACAGTACATAACAAGAACTAAAATTAATATATAAAGATCGATGATAGTATGAGGATAAGGGGTAGTCTGATGAGGTGCTCATGTGGATGATAATTAGTGGATTGAGTGTCATCCCGGACACCCCCCGGGTTTTCTCACCCAATTTGTACCATGTTAACAACAAGGCAGTTATAAGAGACTTTACTTTTTTCTCTTTTTGTTGTTGTTTGTATTTGTTGTTATTTAATTTATTTTTTGGGTGGAGGTGGGATGGGATGGCATACACGCGTACATTCACACAATTTCAAAGTTTTGATTTACTATTTTTGGACTGAGTGGAGGGGGGAGGAGATACTATATTTAGATATCGGAAATCAGATTTTATTATCTTGAATTTACTACACAATATATCCTGATTATAACGCATTAAGGGTTGAACGTATACTTTCTTTAAAAAAAAAATCTCCTGAATACAAATATTAATTTATAATGTTTAGTTATGCCTAATGATGTTGGCATATTTATTATTTTTTTTAGCTTCTACAATATTCTTTGCTTCCATTGTTCAATTTGTAGGTTTATTTGAATATAAAGTACTACTCTTTTATATAAATATATATAAATATATATACTAGCTGTAAGTACCAGGCGTTGCCCAGATCCAGGTCAGAATGATGCAGGTTGGGTTTGGTGCGAATCGTTTTAGGAAGGTTTAATTTTTTGTTTGGTTGTGATTGGCTAGTACATGTTTTAATTCTACTATTGCATTGAGGTGTGATTCTATCGCAAAAACATCGCCTTAAGAATGAATGGAGTTGAGGAATCTTCTAGAACATACACAAATGTTCTGGCACAAACATCGCTCAGAATTAATCAAACTTTTCCTATCAGGGATCCTGTAGCAAGAAACCAGAAGTGAAAGAAATATTGAAGGAATTTTAAAGGAAGACAGTAATAGGAAAATTAGGAAGAGATTTGTTTGAAAAGGAGGGTTGGAAAATACTGCCAAAACAGGAAAACAACATTTGTTGTTGTCTTAAAACTTTTATTTGAATTTCTTTTGCGATTTACAAAATCATGTACATTTTACAAAATGAAATACATGGCAAGTACATTTTATAGCCTTTCCTAGATTATGAATAGAAATTCATACACGACACTGTTTTATTAGGAAGTTTTTCTCCAGTCTGTAGATTGAAATTGAGGTATAGAAATGTAATACCCATCTTCACCACGGCACATCATTAATGGGTATTGTAGAGCGGCATAAGCTCTATGGGTTTCCGATACTCTGTGTATAGAGTTATCACGTCCGTGCAAAACTATGTCCCTTCGTTCAAAGTGTTGGCCTTCAATTAAAATAGCTACATCATTAGTGGTTGGGGCATTATACCTGCCCCGATGTTCACCATCCGGTCGCCTCTCTGCATGGATAATTAGACGGAAGTCCTCGACATTGGATGGAACATTCTCTAAAGCTGTTTTAAATGATAAAATATAACTATTGGTGCGATGTAACATGTCTTGCAAAACAGAAATCACTTCCAATTTCAGATGTTGAAAGTTGTTACAACGTGTAGAAGCCTGAGACACATGATCAGCGATAAAATGTATTTGATGAAATTTAGGGTCATATCTTTCGTTGGGAAGTAAGCTACCAAGCAAATGATATACCTGCCCTTGAACTTTGAACGTCGGCATATAACCTGTTTCAGACACTACCTTAGCTCCGAAGGACGTCATTTGGAACGCATTATTGTAGCTGCGGATGTTTCCTAGAAATTCTGTGAACAGAGGATGTTGGCCAGTCAACAACGACAACAGCGATTCCGGTGGTGCTTGAAGTTCTTCCAATTTAACTTTACCGTGTTGGCAACAAATGCCTTTTGGCTCGTTTTTCCATTTAAGTGCTGAGCATTCTTAAGGCAATCTGCTATGTTTTGCCTCAAACAAAGAACATGTTACCAACGGGCTGATCACCCGTTTGCCAGTCACTTCGATTACGGAAACAACAGCAAATGGATTGATTTGCCGTTGCCCTAAAGACGCCAATAGGCGTGATGGGAAACAATGGCAAAGAAAACCTATCTGCTGTTGCCCTAAGACGCCACTAGGCGTGATGGCCACTGACTGCTTTGACGGTCGGTGGCTAAGCACGGAAGAAGAAGAAGAAAGAACATGTTGTGTAAATTCAAACGGAATGCGAATAAAGGAGGAAAAAAAATCCTCCTTCCCCCCTCCCCCACTGCTAATTACGAAAGAGTTTTGTAAATGAGTCTGTGCGAGGGAGTAAAAGTTTTTCTATACATTTGTTCATTGTGTAATTCGTGTGTATGTGTGTGTGTGTGTATGTAAATCTGTTACTTACATTTACAGTGCGATGCTTTCTGTCATAACAATTTTGTAAGTCAAGATCCCTAACAAGAAAATTTTTATTAATTGTCAGCTATGTTTTTGCTACAAGATCTGTTTATCTTCTAGAACATTCTTGAACTCCATTCATTCTTATCAAGGGACGTAAAAAAAAAACGGTTAACGGCCTTATTTTAAAAATTATACAAGTCATAAATTTATCCCTTTTGGTTAAATTTAGAAAAAGTGCGTCGATTTCTGCTAAGAAAGTTTTCTAAACCAAGATTCCCGATAAAGAAACTTGGAAAATGCTCAGCTACGTAAAATTTACAGTTCCGTGCTTTCTGTTATGCAAATTTTGTAAAGCAGGATTCCTGACAAAAAAAGTTTGATTAATTCTCACCTATTTAGAGCTGTTAGTACCAATTTCAACTCCGCCTAGGCAGGTCGCAAGCCCGGCTGAAAAAAGGACGAGGGTGGCCTGCATGAAGGCCGTAAGGAGGCAGCCCTTCCCCTCCCCCCTCACCATGCAAAGGCACAACAGGCCTATCACCTGTTTGTCTTAAAAACCTGATTACGCGAAACATAAGAGAGAAAACCGGACTGATTCTAAAGGCGACGAACTGGAACGGACTACGGACTACGACTTACGGAACATGGAACACAAGAAGTATGAATATGAAGGAAGAGGAGCTGGTGGAGGAGATGAGGAAAGCCAAATTAGAAATCCTGGCTTTAACAGAAACAAAGAAAAAAGGACAAGGAGTTATGGATCTCGAATGCGACACGCTGCTCTACAGGGGTGTCCCCACACCTGAAAGAGCTAAAGGGGGCGTGGGTTGTATTGTGGCCAAAAACCAAAGGGATAATATCAAGGTGTGATGAGTTACTGTTATTTTTATTTTCAACCCGCCCCATTTTTTTGTTCCATTTTATTATTTTGGTTCTTTAATTATTCTTAGGCGTTCGAGTTCGTTATTTATAAATGCTGGGTTATTCTTTATGGCGTTAGGATTACTCAGACAACCTTCACCAACCCTTTTATTTGTGGGGATGGGAGAAATCCCCTACCCAGGTTGTAACGCGGAACCAGTGATTCATTCTGGTAGATAGGAGGTCAGAAGCGTTACACAATATTACCTATAATTTCGTCGAGTGAGCAAAAATAATTTTGCGATTGCTCGGTCAACGATGAGTCAGAGGTTAAGATTATGTTATGATTCAGTGGGTTCGGTTTAATTTATGTGCAGGCATGATATTAGGTCAAAAGTTGGGCAAAAGTGGTTCCTGGGAGATGATGCCAGACGCGATCACTCACCGCGTCTGTCTTGCATCAGGCTATTAGCAATTTGTATATTGAGCGCCAAAGTTAGTTAGCGCTCACAAGTCCAAGAATTTTGTGCCGTGAACAAGCGCCATTTCAGTCTGCCCGGTTCGGGAGATTCTGTAAAGTTTGGGTATGTTCATAAATTAATAGTTGTGTAGGACGTTTTTTCTATAGGATTTTAGCACGTTAGAGTACGTTTTATTCTGGGATTAAATTTAATTTATATTAGTCAGGAGTTGCCATCAATTGCTGACTTATACAAAACTAGAGCCAGTGTAGTGTAAGTTTTGTCTATAATTATACTATGTATAAGCTAGCAGTATCTATGATTAGTGGTGGTTTTTGAGTTAATTAACTGTATGGGGTTAGGTGCTAAGTTAGACGGGAGCTCTGTGTAGTGTAATAACGAGGGTTTAATATTAACATAGATGGTGTATGTATAAGTGGGACCCAAAGAGGCAGCAATAGAGAATGCAGTCAGCGACCCATAGCTTGACTGCTTGCATCAGGGTCAGCGAACCAGAGCTGACCAAGACCCTACTCCACCTCCACGTGGTGGTCTTGGAAACAGGCTGCATCACTGCAGTCTGGCTGAGAGAGTAGGGATCGCAGAGGGAAGGCAAACCCGGTCCCAAAAAATGCCGTGCTGAAGTCGGATGTGTCGACCGAAAGGTGCAGATATCACAGCTCCGGCGTAAACAGACACAACGCAACCAACGTCCTTTTCAGGACGAACGAGGAAGAAGGAAGAAGAAGTATGTATAAGTGTGTTAAATAATTTTGCTAATTTGATAACCTTCCCGGGACAGTCTTTAATAAGAATGGGGCTGGAAAATGATTCAGTACAGGGGGATATTGGCTTCAGGGAAGCAATGTTGTAACGCCTAACAGATCACGCACACAAAAGAATCAGGTCAACCCGCGTCTGGGTTTAACGTAACAGACAGCGAGTAGTTGGTGCAGGAGAGATAGGAGGGAGCAGTAATTTAGTCTGACCTTCGGGCAGAAATAAAACAGAGATGAGAGCTTGTGTGTAGGGGAGATTTATTAATTTAGGGGACACCAGGGTGTAGATGAATCTTGGGCGTTAATGTGTTATGTATTAGGTCATTTTGAATTGTTGTGTAGATGTTGTTATTTTGTTTTACAGCGATTCACGGCGGGGAGGTTGTAGATAAACCTAAGCCTACAACGGACTTTGCTTTCTCGGGAGAGGAAGGCACGAGACATCAGTGTAATTGAAGAAAACTGGGTATGCGCTTTGCACCTGGCGCCCAGTTACGTCTGCAACACTGAGAGGAATTAGAAGTTCTCTTGACGTGAGAAACCTATACCTCCGCGGGGGACTTGCCTCTAAATAGGAACTCTTAGCTCGTAAAGGCCAAATACCAAAACAGGCCACGTTGCCTGGTGTTGTTTACATACTGCCACAATAATGCAGTAGGCCTAAACCCGAAGCGGGTTAACTCGTCGGTTTGAAGAATTGAGTGTCATCAGCAGTGATAAAATCTACAGCCTTAGGCAAGTAAATATAGATATATTCAACAAGGGCCCATTTATCGAAATTCGGGAGAGGAGAGAGGGAAAACATGCCTTTCTAAATGCTAACGGGAGGAGGTGCGTGACGAAAAGCAACTCATCGGAGCCTCAGACGAAGACGATAGCATCAGAGAGGCAATGAACAGAAACAGAGGAGAGAGAGAGAGGGGAGTTTAGCGGTTTCCTCAGGAACAGTAGGATTAGATAGAAATACTTAGAGGACAGCCTCTGAGGTAGTGCTGCAGAATCCATTAGCGTAGCATTTCTTTGTGGTGTATTAGTTAGGTGTGCAGGACCGCCTAGAGCGCCTTTGAGACAGTGTAGTCATTTAGTTTAAAACTCTTCAGCAGGACAGTGTGTTTAGTTAGTAACATTAGTGTAGTCACCAACGGGCTGATCACCCGTTTGCCAGTCACTTCGATTACGGAAACAACAGCAGATGGATTGATTTGCCGTTGCCCTAAAGACGCCAATAGGTGTGATGGGAAACAATGGCAAAGAAAACCTATCTGCTGTTGCCCTAAGACGCCACTAGGCGTAATGGCCACTGACTGCTTTGACGGTCGGTGGCTAAGGACGGAAGAAGAAGAATTAGTGTAGTCAGGGGTGGTGGCTCTTACTTAGAGACCCCCGCCAATTATATTTCTTCATCCTTAGTTGTTTTCGTGCAGGTGGGAAAAAGAGCGTGGTAATTTATATTGTGTCTTTCACTTGATTTGTTTTACTTTTCTAGGTTGTGCGAACTCGCACGTTATTGTTGTTCGCTGTGGAATTGATTTGTTGTTTAATAAACTATAAAATGTACACTGGATCAGTTTATCTTTAACTATACTGTACTTGTATGCTTTGACTGTATAGTGGTGTCTGTGGCTAACTTAGTGTAACCTTATCTCCTTTCTGGTAGTCAGAGGTGGTGAGACAGTAGCTAGTAAATAAGTCACAAGTAGCGAGGGAGAGTCAATCTAGGTTCTCACCCTTGAAGCTATAAGTCTCATCCTTCCACATTTACTGTAATTCTCATCTTAATCTATCTTCTCAGACTTTCCTCAACACTGGTGTCTTGTCTCTGTACTCAGACAGACTCTAATTAAGCCACTCTGTGACACAAGGGATGGAACTTTGTCTCAGAACGCATTATGGTCCTAAATCTAAAAGAAGGAGAAACCATAGTCAACCTTGTCATTGGGTATGGGCCAAATGAAGATGAGAGAGCAGAGGTCAAGGAGGAATTCTTCGAGCTGCTTCAAAGGACAGTGGACGACTGCCTGGGTGAAATTATCATGCTCGGATATTTCAATGCCAGAGTTGGAAATGACCATGCTAGATGGGGTGGAGTTATCGGAATATATGGAGAAGACACTCTTAATGACAATGGAAAGCGACTCCTTAGATTCTGCCCAGAGCAGAATCTGATCATTACAAACACAAAGTTCCCCCATAAGCGCATACATGTATACACAAGGTGTGAACAAACAAAGAATGAGAAGTCAGTGATCGACTACGCCATAGTTAGGAAGATAAATATTAGACAAACATAAAGATATGTTTTCAGGCACTCGTAAGAAATAAAGAAGTAGCACACTAGTGCAGGCCTCGGGTTTCCCTTCCTTATATGTTATAAATAGTAAGGAAGAGCTAATTCAGGTATGTCCGGGATGCTAGAGTATGGAGAGGGCCAGAGATTGGAAGTGACCACTACTTGTTAACAATTAAAAGAACAACTGAAAGAGTTACTCGGCCTAGAAACTGCCTAACATCACGCAAGAAGCTAAGTAAACGAACAAGAGAAATGTGCATTAAAACCTACAAGCTGAGAGAGCCAGAAGTGAAGACCAGATATCAGGGGCTTATTGCTACAGCAGTTAGAAACACAGAGCAACAGCCCGAAGACCTGGAAACACGCTGGCTGAAATTCAAGGACACCATAAAGACAGCTGCAGCAGAAGCATGAGGTGAAGTTCGACTTTGGGAACAAGAGAAAGAGGACACCTTGGTGGACAGATGAGGTTAAAGAGAAAATAAGAGAGAAGAAAATGGCATGGAAACAATACTTAGGAGCTAAAAACACAGCAGGAAAAACTGAGAAATATAGAGAATATATGATACTCAGAACAGAAGCAAAGAACAAGGTGCTAGCAGCAAAACAGAAGTCCTGGGAAGAATTTGGAGAAAAGCTAGAAAACGATGCGCAAGAAAACCAGAAATTGTTCTATAAGACCCTAACGAATATGAGGAAGGAAAAACAGTGCCCTCTTAAATTTATAAAGAACAAGCAAGGAAAATTGCTTGCTGCCCGAAAAGAAGTAATGGAAAGATGGAAAGAATATTTTTCAGAACTCATGGATGGTGAGCAAGATCAAACATCAGAAATGATAACCACTGGCACAGAAGAAAAAACCAATGGTGATGAAGATGACATAAAGATGGAAGAACTGAAGGCAGCACTGGAGAAAATCAAGATGGGCAAAGCTGCATGACATGATGGCATAACACCAGAAATGGTTAAGTACACGGGAGCAGCAGGCGACCTATTACTCCTAAGAGTCATACGAGCGGGTTGGTGCAACAAGACCATACCAAAAGATTTGGAGATTGCCATAATAACACCGATTTTTTAAAAGGGTGACAACCGACAATGTGGAAACCATAGAGGCATATCCCTTCTCAGTGTCCCTGGTAAAATCTACTCTAGAATCCTGGAGCAGAGACTCAGACGCCTAGCTGAGCCACAAATGGATGAGGTCCAGTGTGGCTTCCGAGCAAATCAAAGTACTCAAGACCTAATCTTCACACTCAGACAGTTGAGTGAAAAGGCTCTTGAGTATAAGATGAGATCCATCTTTGCTTCTTAGATTTGGAAAAGGCATTTGACAAGGTCCCCTGGAACAAACTCTGGGACTGTTTGGTAAGGAAGAACATTCCATCACCTCTGATTCATGCTATACAGAGCTTCTACAAGTCTTGCAGAAATTATGTGAGGACGGCAAACCATAAGTCAGAAGAATTCAGGACCACCACTGGTGTAAGACAATGTGATATCCTGTCACCTTATCTTTTCATACTCCTCATGGACGATGTCATCAAGGCATGTAAGGAGAGGACAGGAAAGTATTCAGTGGGGTACGGGAAGATGAGACAAGTCTGTATTTCAGAGCTGGCATTTGCTGATGATGTTGCCCTGATTGCTAAATCAGAGGCACTTCTTCAATCCAACCTGCAAGTCTGGAAGGAAGAGCTGGAGAAGAGAGGGATGATCATAAGCAGCTCGAAAACAAAAACAATGATGATATCTGTCGTACGGTACGTTAATTGGTTTATTGGGCCTAGTCTAGGTAAAGAGTAATGGTTGACTGTTACACGAGAATGTATAGGAAAAAAAGGTTTCACATGTGGTATGTTGAGGGAAAGATACGTCTCTGGAGTGAGTAGGTTTCTCTCACCCAGCGTATCCGTACAACTATGCTTTATTACAAGACAGTCTTTGCTTCCCTATCTAAAATAAGAACAGGTTACTCTACACACACACAACAATATGTGACAACAAGACACACAAACGTGAAAAAATTAAGGATAAATGGGTATGGGTCTGACCAACACACAAAGTTAAGCTTTCTTGTTGTTTATTATCACTAAACAGTTTACAACATCAAGTTACCCAAAGATATCAAGAAAACCTTTTACATATAAAGGAAATAAAGACGAATGGTGAGCCTTCACAGTATACAGGAAAATAACCCAAAGAAAATATTAACCCAAAGATTGAAGGTTAGCACTAGGTTTACAGAATAACAATATTGGTACCAAGTAAAGTAAACAAAATCAAACCCCTAAAATATTAATATATACTTTCCAGCAACAATAAAATCAACACGCGCTCTCTCATTCATGTGGCCACCTCTCACACTCTGACCTATTTTGTATTCTTCCCTTGGGTCTGTTGTATCCCTTGGTAAATTTATTCCACGAATATAATCCCTACTGTTACTGTTGACTAAGGTATCACCCCAGCTGTCGAGGATACAAATTGGCCCCAGTTCATCCCCAAAAAACTAATGAGGTGAACGCCGAATAAGTTTACTTCCACGATGAATCCTGGTGACGATATAAGTCCTAAAGGGGTGTCTTCACTGTTCTAAAAAAACTAGCACTGTTCCTCCGATGGGTGCACAGGGGAATGTGAGTATAGACACAGGAACTACAACTGAATATTTCCGTTGCGACAACTCTTGCAGTGTTGAGGGCGGGCGGGGGAAAACAGTCTTTTCTCCCGCTCGTCTGGAACTTCCATCTGGATATAGGGTTACTACAAATATTGAATAGTGTGAGAATCCTTGGTGTTTACGGTTTTAAGAGAGGGGAACACTTCTGGAAAATCTGGAGAAATCTGGTTGCTACAAATGTTACAAATGATGATGATGGATTTTCTGTCGGTCGACTCTTTGCCAGAGGGCCACTCCTGCACAGTGTATAGATTTGTACTACACTGGGATTACAACTGTCAGGTGTTGGGGAAAATAATAATAATGTTTCCAGGTATACATCACTTGTGGGCTGTTAAAATAATATTTCTGGATTTAGTAAGTCCAGTAGTTAAATTACAGTCACACCGTATAATCGGCTAGTATACACTTCTAGCATGAAATGAAATAAGGAAACGAAAAAAACCGCTGGTCGTCTACTTGAGGATCAGGTCTGCGAATAAATACAAGAAACATTTGTGGGAAAATGCTACCACTCTATGTAAATGTGAATATAAATATGTCTAGACGATGTCACGATAGTCTCTCCATCGCTCTGTCAAATTCTGACGAATTTAAAAGATACACGGTGTTCGTTCTACGCCTACACACACAGACATCGCTGGCCGCGGATTTTGGGTCAGACTGAGTCGGTGAAAACTCTCCCGCCCCTTCTCGCGGCTGGCAAGTCTATCACATTGTGTTATTTATTATTTATTCCCCATAATGTGCCACGTACAACTTATCATCTATACTTTAGTGCTATTAGATTGTCGGTGTCTGTTAATTTGTCGTATGGCATTTAAAAAAATAATAATAGACACTATCTTCTTCTTTTTTGATCCTTAGCCGCCGACCGTCAAAGTAGTCAGTGGCCATTACGCCTGGTGGCGTCTTGTAGGGCAACAACAAATTGATTCCACTTTGCTCGATCGGCGGCCATCCTTCGTACAGTGCCCCAACTCTGGTTCATTCTTTGCATCTCAGCCTCCACAGTCCTCCGCCAAGTTGTTTTTGGTCGGCCTCTCTTTCGTTTTCCTTCAGGGGTCCATAGCATAGCTGTTCTTGTGATGGCATCGGGGTCTCTAATAGACACTATAATAACCCCAATTTCCAATGAAATATGAACAGTATTTTTTCCCTCTCACTATCAGCCGTCTAGCCTCTAAGTCCGGTCTGATTAACCGTCTTGTTTATCTCTCTCTCTCTCTCTCTCTCTCTCTCTCTCTCTCTCTCTCTCTCCCCTAAAGAGTTTAAGTGTTTGTGTCAGTCTACACTGTAAACACGAATTACCGTCTCGTCTCAGCTATGTAGCGTCGGTGATGTGATCTAACATTTTAATTGAATATCTGGTTACGAAACTCGCTACGCGTTATTTTATTTTATTGGCATTACTAGCAAAGAAAAAGATCTAAGTGAAGCATTTAACTGTATGTTTAAAGTATTTAAGTGTTTAACTTTAAATGCTATCACTTAGAACTATTTACCAGAAAATTCAGAATGAAAATCTCCACGAATCACCTTTTAACCAATAATCCAAAAGAAATGGTTATGTCTGCGTGCTAGCCTTTCTTCTCAAATTCTGACTGGTTGGGTTAAAGAAAACAGCAATATATATATATATATATATATATATATATATATATATATATATATATATTCGCGTATATATATATATATATATATATATATATATATATAATATATATATATATATATATATATATATTCATTCATTCATAACCCTCCACTCCCAAAGGAGCATAGGCCTTCAACAAACACATGCCAAGTCCTCTTGTCACGTGCCATCATCTCAAGTTCTTTCCATGTTCTCCTCATCATTTTCACCTCTGTTTCCAACTCTCTTCTCCATGTACTTCTTGGTCTTCCTCTGCCTCTCTTGCCCTGGGGTTCCAGAACAAGGACTGCCTTGTAATGCTATCAACAGGCTTCCTCATTGTGTGTCCTATCCATCGCCATCGTCTTCTTCTCATCTCTTGTTCCACTGGCACTTGTCCAGTTCTTGTCATCAGTTCCACATTGGTAACCTTGTCATACCATTTTAATCCCTCTATTCTACGCAAGCACCCATTTATGAAAGTCTGTAGCTTTTTGGTTGTTGTCTTTGTTGTTCTCCATGTCTCTGAGCCATACAATAGGACTGACTTCACATTTGAGTTGAAGATTCTTATTTTCGTGTTGGATCCTATTTCTCTTGATCTCCATATATTTCCCAATGCAATGAAAGCTCCTCTTGCCTTTTGTATTCTTATTTTGATATCGCTGTCTGTCCCTCCAACTTTATCTATATTACTGCCAAGATATGTGTATGATTCTACCTCTTGTATTGGTGTTTCTTCAAGTTCAACCCTGTTTTCATTACCTGCATTTATTCGCATTATTTTTGTCTTTTCCCTGTGTATTTTCAGACCCAATTGCTGTGACCTCTCATCGAGTGTTTCCAATTTGTCCTGCATCTGATTACAGTTATGGGACAGGAGAGCCAAATCATCAGCAAAATCCAGATCATCCAACTGCTTAGTCAGAGTCCACTGGATTCCATTTCTGTTGTGTGTTGTCGATGATCTCATAACCCAATCTATTGCCAGTAAGAAAAGAAATGGAGACAAGAGGCATCCCTGTCGCACTCCTGTTCTTATCCCAAATGGTTCTGTAAGCTGTCCTCCATGAAGAACTCTGCACGTCATGTCTTCATAGGTTTTCTTTATTAAATTAATGATCTTCAGGGGAACTCCATAATTCCTCATCAATTTCCAAAGTGATTCTCTGTCCACACTGTCAAATGCTTTTTCGTAGTCCACAAATCCGATGTATAGTGGTGAATTCCATTCCAGACTTTGTTCAACTATTATTCTCAAAGTGGCTATCTGGTCTGTACATGATCTGTTTTGTCGAAAACCTGCTTGTTCGTCTCTCAATTTCTTGTCTATGGACTCCTTTAATCTCTCAAGGATAATCCTGTTCAATACCTTTCCTGGCACTGATAGTAACATTATTCCTCTATAATTTGTGCACTCTTGTAGATTTCCCTTCTTAGGCAACTTAACCAGATATCCTTCCTTCCATTCTGCTGGTATCTCTTCTTTTTCCCAGACTTTACCAAGTAATTTATATAACATCTCTGTAGCCGTGTCGATATATTATTGTAACCTTATATATATATATATATATATATATATATATATATATATATATATATATATATATATATATATATATATATATATATATATATATATATATATATATATATATATATATATATATATATATATATATATATATATATCATTGGATTTCTATCATCTCTAATGGCGTTATTTCGCACTATTGTGTGGGACAAAAATTCAGAAGCAGAGATGCAAGATAAGGATTACGGAGGTTCTCGTCTGCAGTGGTGACCGACATCAAAGACTTTCTTCTCTCCTAGCGGTTTTACCTGTAGAATGCTCGTGTTCCGAGATCAAAGGATATTAGTGATTTTTAGATTTCCCCTGAGCAAACTTCAAAGGGTCAGTTCCGCCTTTCTCACGTGCTGTCTGTCTGTCAAGTATTATATGAGTGACAGATGAGCTCGCGTGACTGGAATGGGGTAAAACAAAGCCTGGTTTGTTTCCTGTTATGACTGACAGGTCAACGAAGATTGTAAACACTGCGTTAGCCCGTGTTTACAGGAAAGAGGGCGGGGACAAAAGGGTGAGCTGCCGAAATAGACAGTTGGTATAATGCATGTTTAGCTAGCAAATCAGAGAGCAACTATAAGGTTACAATAAGCTGTAAGATTACTGTAGGCTCATTTCCAGTACACGTCACAATATCACGAGAGGAAAGAAGACATCAGATTAAGCTGGGAGAACAGGTCCTGTAGCAGGTCGACCACTTTAATACCTTGGAGCTGTCATAGACCGGAATGGAGGCATCAAAGAAGAGTTGGCTACCCGAAGAGCAGCAGCTGGGAGACTTTTTCAAGTCATAAATCGAGGATTCCTCAGCAAAAGAGAGGTTGGTAAGAAGACGAAGATGGCTGTATACCGCTCCACCTATGTCCCAGACTTGACGTATGGATGCGAGTCATGGGCAATGACTGCAACCCACAAAAGCCAGATCCAAACCTCAGAAATGAAGTATCTGAGGAAGGTGGTTGAAGTAACAAGAAGAGACATGGTACACAACCAGACGATACGTCAAGGCCTAAGAACCCAACCCCTGCAGACCCAAGTAGAACAGTCCCAACTGAGATGGTTTGGCCATGTCTGCAGAATGGGAGAAGATCGGCTACCACGACAAGCATGGGAAACTAAGAGCCAGGTACCCAGACCTCCAGGACGACCCAAAGTCCGCTGGGAGGATAACATTAGACAATCTTTGAAGGACCGAGGACTAGAATGGAACCAAGCCAAGAGGAAGTCAGCCGATAGAATAGTATGGCGCTCTCTCTTACAAACTTCTACACCCAACGGTAGAAGAGAAACGAATAAGTAAGTACCAATTTCGTCTACACCGAAACTGTCATTTGAATTATTTGTGCTACAATTTCCGTATGTTCTAGAACATTTGTGTATTTTCTGACACAATAATTGGTTAGCGATTAATTTCGATATGGCGAAAAGGCAAGTAGCTTTAGTTTTTTTTTCAGTTACTATTCTGCTGGTGAATATTAGCTACTGTACCTAACCTACATAATAATTTTCACAGTTCATTATTTAATTTATTTACTAATTAATACCTTTACTTTTTAATTATTCTCAATTTTCCTTTCATTTCTTTGTTACGTTTATGTGTTTAATTATATCGTAGACACGATTTGTGTGCTGCTCAGCACTTAAATGGAAAAACGAGCCAAAAGGCATTTGTTGACAACAAGGTAAAGTTAAATTGGAAGAACTTCAAGCACCGCCGGAATCGCTGTTGTCGTTGTTGACTGGCCAACATCCTCTGTCCACAGAATTTCTAGGAAACATCCGTAGCTACAATAATGCGTTCCAAATGACGTCCTTTGGAGCCAAGGTAGTGTCTGAAACAGGTTATATGCCGACGTTCAAAGTTCAAGGGCAGGTATATCGTTTGCTTGGTAGCTTACTTCCCAACGAAAGATATGACCCTAAATTTCTTCAAATATATTGTATCGCTGATCATGTGTCTCAGGCTTCTACACGTTGTAACAACTTTCAACATCTGAAATTGGAAGTGATTTCTGTTTTGCAAGACATGTTACATTGCACCAATAATTATATTTTATCATTTAAAACAGCCTTAGAGAATGTCCCATCCAATGTTGAGGACTTCCGTCTAATTATCCAAGCAGACAGGCCACCGGATGGTGAACATCGGGGCAGGTATAATGCTCCAACCACTAATGAGGTAGCTATTTTAATTGAAGGCCAACACTTTGAACGAAGGGACATAGTTTTGCATGGACGTGATAACTCTACACAGAGTATCGGAAACCCATAGAGCTTATGACGCTCTACAATACCCATTAATCATGTGCCGTGGTGAAGATGGGTATTACATTTCTATACCTCAAGTCAATCCTCAGACTGGAGAAAAACTTCCTAATAAGAATGTGTCGTGTATGAATTTCTATTCATCATCTGGGAACGGCTATAAAATGTACTTGCCATGTACAGTATTTCAATTTGTAAAAGGTACATGATTTTGTAAATCGCAAAAGAAATTCAAATAAAAGTTATAAGACAACAACAAATGTTGTTTTCCTGTTTTGGCAGTATTTTCCAACCCTCCTTTTCAAACAAATCTCTTCCTAATTTTCCTATTACTGTCTTCCTTTAAAATTCCTTCAATATTTCTTTCACTTCTGGTTTCTTGCTACAGGATCCCTGATAGGAAAAGTTTGATTAATTCTGAGCGATGTTTGTGCCAGAAAATGTATGTATGTTCTAGAAGATTCCTCAACTCCATTCATTCTTAAGGCGATGTTTTTGCGATAGAATCACACCTCAATGCAATAGTACAATTAAAAAATGTACTAGCCAATCACAACCAAACAAAAAGTTAAACCTTCCTAAAACGATTCGCACCAAACCCAACCTGCATCCATTCTGACATGCAGCTGAGCAACGCCGGGTACTTACATCTAGTATATACATATATTTTTATTTTCATCCCAATATTTTCTATTCCAAAGACAACAATAAAAACCCTATTGTTTTTATCGATTTAATTTTAAACTTAATATGTGTTCCAAATACATTTTCATAGGTTCTAACAAATTAATATACGAACAGCCGATATGAGTTGAATCAAGTCATGTGACATCTCAGATTCAAGATGTCGTCGTCTCAGTTCTTCCGAAACAAAATAGATGAGCTGGAGCGACGATTAAAGGCCGAGAATCGTTCACACGACGCTGAACGAAATGCCGAAAAACGAAACACAGACACAAGCTCTCCCAGTCCCAGACGTCCACGAATGTGTACGTATATAGAAATATTTGGATAGCCCTAATAAATAATATGCTAAATTGTATCTCAATTTTCAATTTTGTTGTTTATAAATAGGCCCTGTTGTAAACACTAAGTTTACCCAAAATGCACAGTTGTAGTTACCTTACATACAAGATATATCGTCGGGGGTCGAAATGTTTCTATAATAAAACCATATAATTCTACAACTTCACTGGTTACAAACTTTACTCAGAAAGTTCATTGACGTAGATGATGACAAGTGAATAGTGAATTTGGTGTCTTCCTAACACCCCGGACTTTCCCACCCTCCTCCCTGTTATTAGCAGCATGACAGTTATTTTAGACTTACATTTTGTGACTGCAAAACACGCACACATACACATCTACAAAATTTGACACTTTTAATTTACTCTATTTACACTGCTTGGAAAGGCGAAATAATGCCATGATCAGGCACCAACAATCAAAATTATTATCTTGAATTAGCGATAATCGATGTATTAATTAAAACTCATCAGAGGTTGAATGGGATATTTTTTCTTTGTAAAATTTAAAAAAAAAATCAGAAAAATAAGGATATATGCCATTTTGGCTAACTGCTTATGTCAGCCATGCTGCTTGCAGTTATTAAAACATAGCCTTAGTTGAAATAAAGTAGGCCTACAGTGGGTTGGCTGTCAAATTTCACCTAAATATCTTTCACTCCGGTGGCCAGTTAAATTGCCCATGTCATTTGGATTAGAATTAGGGTAGGTTTAGGATTCCTAACCCATACCACTTATTATTGTGTCTCTGAATTCTGTTTTAAGGGTGTATTGATGTGGCCAGTTATATTGGCCACCTGATTGATAGACAGTTAGGCGTATTATGACACATGGCCACTGTTCTTCATTTCAACCATACCCGTTAACCTTAACCATAACACTAACCTTGTTTTGAACTTTATCCAACAATCATTGAGGCTGTACATTACAAAACAACAAGAAGAAAATACCAACTTACTGCCCACAGACTGCTAATCCATATAAAACCATTACTGACGTGCTTCCATTCAACAAAAGTCTTGCTTCCTTTATACTCGGGACATTCATAATGATCCATAATAAGACCCTCACAGATATTTTTAATTACCAAAAGTGATATCTCCGATGTCTTCCTTTTGGCCTGGTTCTAATCCAGTCCTTCAGGGATTATCTGATGTCCCCCTAGCGAACTCTGGGTCGTCCTGAAGGTCTGGATCCCTGGCTCTTGGTTCCCCATGTGTGTCGTGGTCTGGCTCAACACAGTAAGCCTAACTGTGTGAGCCGTGGTTTATTTTCATTCATATAATTATTACCCAGCATTCTTATTGCGGCCCCATGCAATTCCTGGAGGTTTCTGAGGAGGTAAAGGAAGCAGGAGTACTATTCTCAAAGCTACTGCTTCCGTAGGTGTATAGGGCTGGCAGCTTCATCATTTAAAACACATTACTACAGAAACCACTGCTGCTAGAGCAAGTGACTGCTTGGTGCAGGCTTCCTGCAAGGTGGCGCCATGCTCCATGGAAAGCTAAAAGAAAAAGGATGATGATGGTGAAAATAGCCTACATTCTTCGCACTCTGATAACAAAATAGGTGTTTGTTTGTGCTTTTACAGATAAATGGTTCATGAGTGTAACAAACACATGATATGTTGTGTCCAGTAGACAAACAGTACAGATACACATAATGCACAAACTGTGTGGGCCATTGTAAATACCAGGGTTGTGGAGTCGGCCAAACAAATTTCTGACTTGGACTCTTGAAGACTGGAGATAAAGAAGGACAGAATGAGTGGGAGATAAATAAATATTGAATCAAAAATATAAAAAAATCTTTTAATTTAACTGATTCCGTACGCAAGATCTTTTAAAAGACGCAATGGCCGACCGCTGGGACCGCAAGATCTTTTAAAAGACGCTGATTTATTTCGTTGTTTCTTTCTATTCTGATATTTTATACTGCCCGGAATTTATCTCGTTATAAAATTTTTTGTTCATCCAATGTTACTTTTTTTCCGTGTAATTTATCTGTTATAACATAAATATAACATAAAATTAGCTAGAACGGCATATGGATTTATATTGTTCATCCAATGTACTTTAATTTGATATATAATATGTTATACTTAACTCATGATTAGACACACATTGTCAGTAAACGTAAATTATGTATGTGTAAATTTTTTGGGCTTAAAAATAATTCCGTCCAGAGCTGAAAATAATTACGTACGGAAAGAGTTAACACCTAATTGATTTGAAACAGATTTCCTGCAAAGGGGGGGGGGGGGGGGGCAGCAACTGTACTGGTTGCTGCTTAAGGAAACGTAGAAGGAGAATGATTATGATGACAGCACTTCTTCATGTAGCCGCGGAAGCATAGTGGTTAGTGCACTGGCTTCCTAGCGCAGTGGTCTATGGTTTGATCCCCAGATGAGGTGGGATTTTTTTAGGCCACAAACGGCTCCTGGGTCGACCCAGCCCCAATTGGGTACCAGAGCAACTCTGGGAAGGTTAAGGCGGCCGGCATGATGCCGACCACATCACCCCTAGTGTGCCGACGGTCAAGATAATATGGGCCTAACACCATATTCCCAATACGCCTCAATGGGCGTGTAACGAGTTCCTTTTTACTTCTTCATGTGCTGTTCTGTAGCAGTTTGTTGTATATGATGAGGCTGCTAACGCCATGCACAACCTTCCTTATTCACCCTAACAACATGTGTGGCAGGGCATAGTGGCCCCTTTCTTTATGCCTCATTGTCTGACCCAGGGATTCGCATCACTCATTCATTATCCGTCAGCTCCCCAAGGAGCATAGGCCTTCAAGAAACACATGTCAAGTTCTCCTCTCATGTGCCATCTGGTTAAGGTCTATCCATGTTTTCTTTGCCCCTTTCAGTTCTCTCTATTTTCTTCTCCATGCATTTTTCAGTCTCACTCCATCTCTCTCACCCTGGGGATCCGAAAAAAGGACCATCTTGTAATACTATTAGTAGGTGTCCTCATTCTGTGTTGCACTCATCGCCAACATTTGTCTTCTCATTTGTTAATCTGGCACCTGTCTGGTTCTTGTCAACATTTCCATATTGGTGATCTTGTCATCATTTTCATATTGGTGATCTTGTCATCATTTCCATATTGGTGATCTTGTCAACATTTCCATATTGGTGATTTTGTCATACCATTTCAATCCTATTCTATTCAGTGAAAGTCTGTAGCTTCTTGGTTCTTGCTTTTTAAGGATCTGTATTCGTGAGGCAAATGGATTGCAAGGCGATTATGATTTACACAGAGTCACGATAAAAGGCTTTGGGAGACATTGAATTTGTAGTTTAAAATCTCTTTCAGTAGGCCCTGGAGGACCAGCACAAACTCCATTTCTGCCATCAAATTCATCAAGATCAAGCTCAGCACCATCTGGTCGGCGGCCAAACATGACTGGCATGATGCTTGACTGTGGAACTAGGTCACCTCACAGGGTCATACCAGACAGGTATGATCGAGTTTGTACAATTTTGTTTAAGGCGATTACTATATGGACTTCTAAAAATATTATATTAAAAAACATAGGTAATGAATAAGTGAATTGTGAGTAGTCTATTGAGAAGCGAACTGGAGACAGAAATGAAAATGTTGAGGAAGACTGTTACGTACATTTATTACCTAAGGGGGTAGTCTTCGGTCCTGCCAAATGTACGCACCAGTCTTTATATATTTTATTATTTGTGCGTTCGATTGATTCACGCACTGACGTGCACAATGCAGTGTGAGTTGCTTTGGACGCACGGGTAACCTAGTTTGGGAATTGTGACGTCATGTTTTGAACGGGGCAGTGCGGACTTTGTTATGTCCGAGATATATATTATTGGAATCTTCTGGCAGTTTTGTATAAGCCAGTATGTTATATTGATTCAATTGGTATTCTTGACGAAGCCAATGATGGAAGGATCATGTAAGTGTCGCCCCGGTTATATTTGTATATTTATTGCCGTAAACTAAAGTATCAGGCCGCTCCCAGTTGTAGTCTAGCGGGAAGTCATCTTAGCATGTAATTTCCTAGAATGGACAGACGGAGTCGGTGGTCATATTAGATTACCGTAGAGGAATAATACCTACGTGTAAACCAGTTTATTTATTCGTATGCTTCATATTTTATATGCCGTACATTCAACAATGCCAGAAGCGTGGCATAGAATGGGAGAGGTTAGTCAACTGGAATCTCTAACCTGTTCGTATTATCGTGTATGACTTTGTTTGAAACTATATGCTATCTAACGTTATGTTTTGGAGAACGTATGGGATTGTGAAGTATGATATGGAAGATTTTATCCTGGAGTATGAATACGTTACCATGATAAGACGTCCTTGAAGGAAGGTCAATGGACTTGAATGAGAAGAATATTATACGGTAACAGTTTTGTGATCCTTAGTCACTTGAGTCAGAGGACTTTATTGGTAGAGAATCTTCAGGAACTTTAAAAGTAATTACCATTATGCTGATGTATGATCTTTGCGCCTGTGACGATGTTAGTCTTGTCCACTCCGTATGTGTCATGTTGAATAAAATCTATGTACAGTCATCACCGACTTATGTACTGCCAGTACTTGCCCAGTTCACCCAGTTCAACACTACTTGTTGAAGTTCGTTTGAAGAATATTGTTGACATTCGTTCATTTTAACCATTCGCGTTTTAAGCTACCTCTTCACCAGTATAAACTGTACTCAACCATAAAACGGAGTCAACAGTAATTGGTGTGCCAGTCTGGTTTTGAAATCAAGAATTTCACAGGAAACGTACCCAATACAATTATCATTAATGGAAGATCTGAACTTTCAAGGCGACAACATCTTGGGATCATCTGAAGATCTGAACTTTCAAGGCGACAACATCTTGGGATCATCTCTTTGTCACTATTACGTGCAAGCTGTGGTCTAATAACTCAGAACGAAGTATTTTATCCTCACACGTACATACACGGAGACGAGGCACATTGGTTTTTTTTTTTCCTGCACGCGAGATGAGTATAACGTGTTGTCGTTGTACCCTTTATTACGTTTAGCTGTGCCTTAAATAATTATGTCCATATTTATATTTTCCTTGTTATATGTTATATGTTGTTCATTTGTCGTGGGAGGTAGGGAGGTTGATCTGTCGAACGAGATCCATCTCGAAGCCAATTCGGGCTCTTCGTCAGACGTTCTGTAGGGCTCAACTTGTAAGTTTCAATTGAGCGATAGTTCCGGTACAAGGCTAGAAACCTTGCCGAAGTTCCGATCGCTAATTGTCCCTTATAATAGTATCTGTTTAGCTGTTCCGTCAAGTTTTTATTGTTGTTCTCGTAGTTATTTTTATTCGTAATTTAGTTTTATGATGAATTTTGTTTGTATTTTGCGTCCATCTCACCTTTCCTGTCGTTCAGTTTTTTACAAAACCTATGTTTTTACACTGTGTTGTCAATTGTACTGTTAATTATCTGATCGTAGTTATCGTCGTATATTTTTACGATATTCTATTTTAGTTATACATTTTTATTTTTTTTTTTGATTTCTACGATTGTGTTCACCCGTCCAGTTTATCATGTCTTGTCGGTTATGTTTCTATTGTCTTTCTCGTTGTTCATTTCATGACATTTGATTACATAAATTTATTGATTAATAACATATTTAATAATTATATGATAACATTATACCGTTCTAAGGACAGGAACGAAGAACACTTGTTATAATAACAAGGTTAACTAATTTATATTGATTAATTATCATTTTTATAAATCAAGAGTATTGTGACTACTTATAAAGCATAATGTATTCACTAGATTATTTCATTAAGCAAGCAAAAGCTCTTCAGATGGCTCCTGATGAAGCAAAAACATTTGCACTTGCAGAATATAGGAAAGCTCAAGAAATAGAAGCCGAACAGAGAAAGTTAGAAACTTTAAGACTAGAAAAACTTCAATTTGAGGCAGATCAAAAACGGATTGAGGCTGAGGAACAAGAGAAGAAGATGAAATTTGAGGCAGATCAAAAACGGATTGATGCTGAGGAACATGAAAAGAAGAGGAAATTTATAGCTGAGGAAGAGGAGAAAAAAACGAGATTGCCGCTGAATTAAAAAGATAAAACGATTTATAGCTGAGGAAGAGGAAAAAAAATGAGATGGAACAGAAACAAAAAGAAATGGAAGATAGGAGATTAATAGCTGAACAAAATGTAAAACGACTTCAGCTTGAGATGGAAGAGAATGAAAAAAAACGACAGCATGAACTGAAATTAGCAGAGTCAGAATATGAGAGAATTAGGTTACTCAGGAAGCTAATTCTCAGAGAACTTTTGAAAGCCAAACTCCATCCAGACATGATTATTTTAAGGAAATTCACCTTAAATTACCAAAATTTAATCCCCCGTCTGATGACGTAATATTCTTCCTAGATAGGTTTGAGGCCACTTGTGGATCTTATAACGTGGATAAAGCGCTATACTGTACATATTTATCCAGATTACTTACAGGGGATGCATTAGCAGTTTATCATACCACCAGCATTGGTGAGAAAAATGACTATAATGCTCTTAGAGCAGCACTTCTGCAAAAATTCCAAATGACAGAAGACGAATATCGTTTAAGATTTCATACATTACTACCCCAATCTAGCAGAAATTTCAATGATTTTCTGTCACAAATACGACTAACACTAGAAAGATGGATTGAATTATCCAAAATTGAAAAGTCATATGAAGGTCTCTTCGATTTACTGATGCGCGATAAGGTACTTTCGTCTGTAAATCCTACATTTCTCGCATTTTTTTACACGAAAGGAAACCTTTATCTATGAAAGGCTTAGAAGAACATGCAAAAAATTTTTGTACTGCTCACCCAAACATGGATCTAAGTAACGCACAGATTAAGAATGAATTACCTGTTGCCTTTGCAGCACAACAAAACAATTTTTCACGAAATCGTTCCTTTAGTGCTGACAGGTATGTCAATAAGGGAAATAATTACAATTTTAACAATGATAACTTTTACAAAGGGAAGCAATTTCAACAATCTGCTCCATTTAATGTTTCTTGGAACCAAACTCACAGATCACAAGATTTTGGTAACAATAATTTTAAAAATAATCAAGGACATTATAATAAACAAAACTGGAGATCAAGATCTCAGGGTCCACATAACTTTAATTATACAAATTATCGGACTCATCCAAATTTTAACTCTAGCAGAAATGACAATTGTAGCAATTTTAATGCAAATAATCAAAATCGATCGCGTCGCAGAGATAGATCGTCAAATAATACGGGTAGACATTCTAATGTCGCTTTAAGTGATACACAGGCTAACATTGAACAGGGTAAAGTAACTGAAACTCACAATGCTATGTCTTGTTCTCTTGATTGTACCCAGGTGAAAGACTGTCCAGAATGCTCGACTCTTTTCCAGCCTAAGGCGATCACGACGCTGCGTTGCGGACATACCTTGCCTAGCCTACCTATAGTCTGCACAGCCACTGCTACGTCAGTACACCAGGGACAGGGCTCTCTTAAGTTTAACAAGGGATTTGTCAACAACATTTCATGCTCTCTCCTATTTGACTCAGGTTGTAGCACTGTGGGCGTCCGGACCTCGCTGATCAACCCAAGTTGTGCCACGGGCCGGGTTGTCAAGTGTGTGACTTTCGGCGGCACCGTCGAAACATTTCCCACTGCTATTATTGATCTTAATACACCTTTCTTTTCAGGAAAGATCCAAGCATGTCTTCTTCCAAATCCAATATGTGATGTAATACTTGGTCGCATACATGGTATTAAAGAGTGTACACTGCAGCAAATTGCTGAATGGGAAGAGCGACATATTCAAACTGCAAATGCAGTAGTGACTAGAGCGCAAGCTACTAATATGTCGCATGATACACCTATTGAACCTACAGTTCATACCACTTGTGATGATGATGCTCCTATTTCACGGGAGTTGTTTGCTACATTGCAAAAGAATGATGATTCATTAAAAAAATTTTTTCAGTATGTTAACAAAAATAATACAAGCAACAAACTTGCAAAATCTAGACATGACTTTATACTTAAAAATGGGATTTTGGTGAGAGTAATACGGGAAAAGGATTCATCCTTATGTTATCAGATCTTAGTCCCATCCTCTATGAGATCTCGTATATTACGACATGCGCATGACTCGCAATGTGCGGGTCATATGGGTTTTTCGCGTACCAAATCCAGAGTGCTTTCGGCATTCTACTGGCCAGGCGTCCATAGGGACATCACTCTCTATTGTCGGTCCTGTTTGATATGTCAGGAAGTTAAGGTACGGGGTCCATTTCATGCGGCTCCTATTCAAGCTGCGGACATCCCGATTAGACCATTTGATAAAATGGCCATTGACATTATTGGTCCGATACTTCCATCTGCTAGAGGGCATACGCATATCCTTACGTGCATTGATATGTGCACTCGTTGGCCTGAGGCCATCCCTCTCAAGAACACTTCATCTGCCAGTGTAGCAGAGGCATTGATGTTAATCTTCTCACGCATTGGTTTTTCCACGGAAAATCTTGTCGGATCATGGGGTTCAGTTCATTTCTGAATCCATGTCTCAAGTTATGAAGACATTAGGTATAGACAGATCTCTTAGTTCTATTTATCATCCGATGTCAAATGGGTTAATTGAGCGTCTCAATAGGACACTCAAGCAGTTGTTGGGTAAGATGACTCAAGACCATCCCCAAGACTGGGATCGGGTCCTACCCGCTGCTTGTCTCTTTGCGTATCGCGAAGTACAAAATCAAGCAACGGGGTTTTCTCCATTCCAGCTTGTTTTTTGGCATGCAACCACGCGGTCCGATGTCGTTAATCCACGACTTATTGGTTGACGAGAATATTGAAGAGGAAACTCAATCCTCTTATGAGTATGGGATCTCTCTGAGAAAGAGAATCATAGATGCTTGTAGACTAGCTACTGCATCATCTGAACAAGCCAAAGAAAAAGCTCGTCTATTTGCAAACAAGTATAGACGTCTTCGCCAGCTCATACCTGGTGATGAAGCTTTTGTCTTACTACCTGCGCATAACAATCGTCTTTTAATTACCTGGAGAGGTCCTTTCAGGATCATCTCAAGAATATCCGATGTCGACTACATCGTTGATGTTAATGGTAAACATAAAACCTTCCACATTAACATGTTGAAGGAGTATTACTCTCGTCCTGATTATCTACAGTCAGTGTTTCAAGCAACTGACGACCCTACACCTCCTATTCAACACTATTCTAGTTGTCAGTCATCCAAGAAGAAGAATCTTCTTTCGATGATGTACAACTACCAATACCAGTTGTACCACTCCATTCCACTGAGAAATGGAATGATGTTACGATCTCATCTACTCTTTCGGCTGATCAACGTCAGCAAGTCTCTAATATTATACACTCGTATGAGGATGTCCTCACTGACATCCCAGGTCATACGTCAGTCATCCAACATGACATTATTCTGACTGACGATACGCCTATTCGAGTTCGCCCATATCCTATTCCTTTACACTTTCATGATAAGGTTGATAAGGAATTGGATGAGATGCTCCAATTAAATATAATTGAACCATCTTCATCACCATATTCTTCTTCCATGGTAATCATTAGGAAGAAAGACAACAATATACGTCTTTGCGTAGATTACAGGGAATTAAACAAAGTTACAAAATTCGATGCGGAACCATTACCTCTTTTAGACGACTTATGGGAGAATTGAGCTCAGGCCACATTTTGTTCGAAATTTGAGCTTTCAAAGGGATATTGGCAAGTGCCACTCACTCCTAAAGCAAAGCCATTCACCGCTTTCTCGACACCACGGGGTCTTTTTCAATGGAATTTTATGCCATTCGGGTTAATGAATGCGCCAGCTACCTTTGTACGCATGATGCGCCGCATATTGTCTCATCGTCCCGATGTCATTACTTATATAGATGACATCTGTCTTTTCAGTGACTCTTGGGATGAACATATTCAGGGTTTAAAATCTTTACTTTCTACCTTGCGGGATTATAACTTAACAGCGAAACCTTCAAAGGCTTTTGTCGGTTTTTCATGACATCTCATTTCTGGGTCACCGCATAGGTCATGGTTTCATGTATACAGAAGACAGTAACGTCTCTAAAATTTTAAACATCTCAGCACCTAAGACAAAAAAACAAGTTAGGTCGCTTTTAGGACTAATACAGTTCTATTCAAAATTCATCCCTCATTTGTCTACTATAACTGTACCTTTTTCGTCTCTACTGAAGAAAGGCACATCTAATGTAATAAAGTGGTCGCAGGATCACCAAATGGCGTTAGACTATATAAAACAATTTTTTTCAAATGCATCTTTTTTGAGGTTGCCTGACAAAAATCTCACCTTCATTCTCCGCAGTGATGCAAGTTCTTACGCTATCGCTGCAGTTTTGATGCAGGAATATAACGGCACCTTATTTCCGGTTATGTACGTATCCAGAAAGCTCATGCCGAGCGAGACGAAATATTCCGTTCTGGATAAAGAGCTCCTTGCTCTTGTCTGGGCAATCACTAAACTGGATCGTTATCTCCTCGGATCTCACTTTGTGGTGGAGTCTGATCAGAAAGCTCTTACCGCACTGAATACAGGGAACGTTAAGTCATCAAAGTCAGCGCGTTACGCTATAGCGCTTCAACCGTTCCATTTTGAGATACGAGCTATTCCTGGAGTGCAGAATGTGTTCGCAGACTGTCTATCAAGATGCCCAAGTGAACGTGTCGAAACTAAACCACTTCCAGATGTTGGAACATCCTCACCGATAACATGAATAACTTTGTACATTGTTATTGATACTATGGTAACATTTTATTACTACGTGAACATTGATACTATAGTAACATTTTTTATTAGTATGGTAACATTGTTAAGAGCGACAAATATACATTTGTTATTCCTATGGAACATATTACACTACATATCGTGTTTGAGCAAATATTTTATCGTGTATGGAACATTGAGAGCATTGTCTCGTCGATTACTAACTAGTCGAAACTGAACATTGACATATTGATAGTGATATTGTAATTATTTAGAATATATTAGTAACTGGTTATTTCTTAGTAATTAAGGAATATATAAATTAGATTAATTCAATTTAATCTATTTAATTGATTATGGATCACACACATACTAACTTTCTTAGTTGTCACGTAACACCTGCATTCACGGGTCTTAGTTATGATATCTCACTGTTAGATCACTAGTCAACCGTACTAGTGTTAGAAAACATTAAGTGTGTTGATTCTTAAAGTGTTTAATTTTGCATTGCTTCATTTTTGCACATTGTATTTTCAATTTTTCTGTTTCATTGATTCTCTTGTCATTGATCATGATCAGTGTTGCTGTTCATTTTCATTTTTGAAATCATATGTTTCAAATTTTGTTGAAAACTTAGTTGAATTTTATTATCATCTTTTTTTTAATGGTTTTTTTTCATTTTTCATTTTCAAACTTGTTTTTACTTCGAATATTACCACATCGTTCCAAAGTAGGTCGATTGTGGATGTGTGCTTTAATGCATACTATCATTTAGTTATATTGATTTCGTTTAATATTCTTTTCTTAATATGATATAACTTTATGCATTTCATATCTTGTGGTAGTTTTGACTCACCTCTCTCGGGTATTAAGTTCAAAAAAAATTAATAGAATTAATTTTTTTAAGGGGAGGTGATAAGGGAGCTGTTACGTACATTTATTACCTAAGGGGGTAGTCTTTCGGTCCTCACCTGTACCGCACCAGTCTTTATATATTTTATTATTTTGTGCGTTTCGATTGATTCACGTGTACGTCGCTGTGTGAGTTTTGGACGCACGGGTAACAGTTTGGGAATTTGTTGATCGTCATGTTTTGACGCTGCATCTTAAATGTACGGGATAACCTGTTCGTATTATCGTGTATGACTTTGTTTGAAACTATATGCTATCTAACGTTATGTTTTGGAGAACGTATGGGATTGTGAAGTATGATATGGAAGATTTTATCCTGGAGTATGAATACGTTACCATGATAGACGTCCTTGAAGGAAGGTCAATGGACTTGAATGAGAAGAATATTATACGGTAACAGTTTTGTGATCCTTAGTCACTTGAGTCAGAGGACTTTATTGGTAGAGAATCTTCAGGAACTTTAAAAGTAATTACCATTATGCTGATGTATGATCTTTGCGCCTGTGACGATGTTAGTCTTGTCCACTCCGTATGTGTCATGTTGAATAAAATCTATGTACAGTCATCACCGACTTATGTACTGCCAGTACTTGCCCAGTTCACCCAGTTCAACACTACTTGTTGAAGTTCGTTTGAAGAATATTGTTGACATTCGTTCATTTTAACCATTCGCGTTTTAAGCTACCTCTTCACCAGTATAAACTGTACTCAACCATAAAACGGAGTCAACAAAGACATGGAAAGAACTTGAGCTGGTAGCACACGACAGGAGGACTTGACAGGTGTTTAATGAAGGCCTATACTCCTTGGTATTGATACTAAATGGTATTGATAGATTGATTAAAACAAAGTCACAGAAAAGTTGAGATTCTATTTCCTATAATTTCATAAAAATTCAAAAATACAGGCATACCTCACTCATACGACACGTTAGGTTCCAGGCCACTGTCTTAAAGTGAAAATCGACGTAAAGCGAAACATGGCCTTTTTTCACTGATGAAGCAAGTACAGTACTGGAATGGTCATATATGTACATTACAAACCTAACTAATCAACTTAGAATTTAAACAAACAATGTCAAAACAGTTTTTTATTTATCTTTTATAACCGTAGTATTCTTCTGTTGGTAGCTTCGAATGCTAAATTATTGAAGGAAGTCTGAAGGAGAGGTCATGTCTTCTAGATCGGCAGTCCATTCTTCAAAGTACTTCCTGGCTGGAGATTCTGATGTACTTCTTGTAACAATAAAATATAAAAATAGCGAAATCACTTTGGAAATACATTTTTGATCACAAAATAGCAGAGCTAATTGACCGTGATGCGCGTGACTCAGCGCCGACGCGGTTTTGAAAAGTATTATGTAGAAAAAGTGTCGTATGAGTGAGCGAAGTGGTCGTATCATGAAAATGGGTGTTAATTGAAAACCGTGGTTGAGCAAAGCATCGAAAAGGATCTGTTGTCACATAAATGAAAGGATCTGTCTGTCACATACAGAAATGACAGCGATCAGTCGGTCAGATACTACTTCTTCTTTCGGCCTCAGATTTCCACATAAAGTCTAATAAAGGCAGTAGTCAGCTGAAGGTTCCTGACATCTCCATACAGTTTTTTGTTGAAAGAAGTGGGTTGTTGTCATATGCCACTCCATTCACTGCTGTAAGTTGGGCAGGACTGGAGCAGATGTTCGGTTGTCATGGTGCTGGTGCCACAGGAGCAAAGATCTGTTGGACCAATCCTGTACTTATGATATAGATGGTACCTCAACCTGTTGTGACCAGCACGTAAGTGGAAAATGATGACCTGGTGGTTACAGACTTTCAGGCTTCAATAATTGGGCTTATATTATATTTCAATTCGTGTATTCTATATTCATCTGTTCTGTATCACGGAGTATTTTTCTGCTGCAACATTTGGTTTATCTTTATCAATTTTATAATTTAGTATCAGTGTTTCTTCATTAAACTTTGTGTATACCTATTGTCGGTTAGTGTTTTATTACTTCAATTATTAGTAGCTTGACATAGTGTTGTATACTTGAACCAACCTTGAAGGTTAACCGTCAATCGTCAAGGTAACATAATTGAAACTTGTGGAATACTTCAGTGAACAAGTCTTTTCTGATGACTCAACATTTAATAACAATTCATCGATCATAATATCATCTTGACAATAATACATTCCACATTGAAAACACTGACTATCATAGTTTAGAGTTAGTATCTTCTTAGACATTACATGTCTGTCAGGTAACCATTGGTTTTAAATATATCGTTTATGTCCTTGACCAACTCTATTTTACTTTACCAAGTTTTTGGCATAATTATTATATTTCTGATACTAGTGACATGAAGGAGTAATCCACACATCGGAAACTCTGTCTATAATATTCATTCACTTTTGGCATTCATAGCCTGGCTCTATCAGCCATTTACACATTATATCTGCGCTCGTGTTTCCCAACTTTCGCGCCTAATAATTATTGCGGTTACTAATGATTCCTTACTTACTTACTTAGTCGTTCCCCTTCTACCGTGAGGTGTAGAGGTTTGGAAGAGAGAGCGCCAGACCATTCTATCAGCTGTCTTCTTCCTGGCCTGGTTCCATTCTAGTCCTCGGTCCTTCAAAGATTGTCTAATGTTGTCCTCCCAGCGGACTCTGGGTCGTCCTGGAGGTCTGGATTCCTGGCTCTTTGTTTCCCATGCTTGTCGTGGTAGCCGATCTTCTCCCATTCTGCAGACATGGCCAAACCATCTTAGTTGGGACTGTTCTATTTGGGTCTGCAGCGGATGGGATTTTAGGTCTTGACGGATCGTCTGGTTGCGGACCATGTCTCTTCTTGTTACTTCAACCACTTTCCTCAGATACCTCATTTCTGAGGTTTGGATCTGGCTTTTGTGGGTTGTAGTCATTGCCCACGACTCGCATCCATATGTCAAGACTGGGACATAGGTGGAGCGGTATACAGCCATCTTCGTTTTCTTACCAACCTCTTTCTTGCTGAGGAATCCACGATTTATGGCCTGAAAAAGTCTCCCAGCCGCTGCTTTTCGAGTGGCCAACTCTTCTTTGATGCCTCCCTTTCGGTCTATAATAGCTCCGAGATATTTAAAGTGTCGACCTGCTCCAGGACCTGTTCTCCCAACTTAATCTGATGTTTTCTTTCTTCTCGTGATATCACCATGGATTTTGTTTTAGAGCTGCTTATGACCATCCCTCTCTTCTCCAGCTCTTCCTTCCAGACTTGCAGGTTGGATTGGAGATGTGCCTCTGATTTAGCAATCAGGGCAACATCATCAGCAAATGCCAGCTCCGAAATATAGACCTGTCTCATCTTCCAGTACCCCACTGAATACTTTTCTTGTTCTCTCCTTACATGCCTTGATGACATCGTCCATAAGGAGTATGAAGAGGTAAGGTGATAGGATATCACCTTGTCTTACACCAGTGGTGGTCCTGATCTCTTCTGACTTATGGTTTGCTGTCCTCACATAATTTCTGCAAGACTTGTAGAAGCTCTGTATAGCATGAATCAGAGGTGCTGGAATGTTCTTCCTTGCCAAACAGTCCCAAAGTTTGCTCCAGGGGACCATGTCAAACGCTTTTTCCAGATCTATGGAACAAAGATGGATCTCACTCTTATACTCAAGGGCCTTTTCACTCAGCTGTCTGAGTGTAAAAACTAGGTCTTGAGTACTTCGGTTTGCTCGGAATCCGCACTGGACCTCATCCAATTGTGGCTTAGCTAGGCGTCGGAGTCTCTGCTCCGGGATTCTAGAGTAGATTTTACTAGGGACACTGAGAAGGGATATGCCTCTATGGTTTCCACATTGTCGATTGTCACCCTTTTTGAAAATTGGTGTTATGATGGCAATCTCCCAATCCTTTGGTATGGTCTTGTTGCACCATGCTGCCTGTAGGACCTTTAAGAGTAATAGGTCGCCTGATGCTCCCATGTACTTAGCCATTTCTGGTGTTATACCATCATGCCCTGCTGCTTTGCCCATCTTGATTTTCTCTAGTGCTGCCCTCAGTTCTTCCATCTTTATGTGATCTTCACCATCATTGGTTTTCTCTTCTGTGCTAGTGGTTATCATTTCTGATGCTTCACCATGCTCACCATCCAGGAGTTCTGAGAAATATTCTTTCCATCTTTCCATTACTTCCTTCGGGGCAGTAAGCAATTTGCCTTGCTTGTCCTTTATAAATTTGAGAGGGCATTGTTTTTCTTTCCTCATGTTCTTTAGGGTCTTATAGAACAATTTCTGGTTTTCTTGTGCATCTTTTTCTAGCTTTTCTCCAAATTCTTCCCAGGACTTCTGTTTTGCTGCTAGCACTTTGTTCTTTGCTTCTGTTCTGAGTGTCACATATTCTCTATATTTTTCCATTTGTCCTGTTGTGTTTTTTAGCTCCTAAGTATTGTTTCCATGCCATTTTCTTCTCTCTTATTTTCTCTTTGACTTCCTCTGTCCACCAAGGTGTCCTCTTTCTCTGGTTCCCAAGTCGGACTTCACCGCATGCTTCTGCAGCAGCTGTCTTTATGATATCCTTGAATTTATTCCAGAGGGTTTCCAAGTCATCAGGTCGTTCTTCTGTGTTGCTCACTGCTGTAGCAATAAGCCCCTGATATCTGGTCTTAATTTCTGGCTCTCTCAGCTTGTAGGTCCTAATGCTCATTTCTCCTGCTCGTTTACTTGGTTTCTTGCGTGATGTTGGGCAGTTCCTAGGCTGAGCAACTCTTTCGGTTGTTCGTTTGATTGTTAGCAGGTAGTGATCACTTCCAATCTCTGGCCCCCTCCAGACTCTTGCATCTCGGACATATCTGAATGAGCTTCTCCGAACAATGGCATAGTCGATCACTGACTTCTCATTCTTGGTTGGTTCACATCTAGTGTATGCGTGTATGCGCTTATGGGGGAACTTTGTGTTTGTAATGATCAGATTCTGCTCACTGCAGAATCTAAGGAGTCGCTTTCCATTGTCATTGAGAGTATCTTCTCCATATCTTCCGATAACTCCACCCCATCTAGCATGGTCATTTCCAACTCTGGCATTAAAATCTCCGAGCATAATAACTTCATCTAGGCAGTCATCCACTGTCCTTTGAAGCAGCTCGAAGAATTCCTCCTTGACCTCTGCTCTCTCATCCTCATTTGGCCCATACACTATGACCAGGTTGACTATGGTTTCTCCTTCTTTTTAGTTTTACAACCATAATGCGCTCCGAGACAAAGTTCCATCCCTTGATACTATCTTTTTGATTTTGGGCCACAATGCAACCCACGCCCCCTTTAGCTCTTTCAGATATGGGTACACCACTGTAGAGCAACGTGTTGCCATCGAGATCCATGACTCCTTGTCCTTTTTTCTTCGTTTCCGTTATAGCCAGGATTTCTAGTTTTGCTTTCCTCATCTCTTCCACCAGCTCCTCTTCCTTCCCATTTATACTTCTTGTGTTCCAAGTTCCATAAGTCGTAGTCCGTAGTCCGTTCCAGTTCGTCGCCTTTAGAATCAGTCCGGTTTTCTCTCTTGTAGTTCGCGTAATCATGATTTAAAGCAAACAGGTGATTGGCCTGTTGTGCCTTTGCATGGTGGAGGGGCTGCCTCCTTACGGCCTCCATGCAGGCCGCCCTCCTCCTTTTTCATCCGGGCTTGGGACCGGCATAGGCGGAGTTACTAATGATTCCAACTTACATAACACTGGACTCAATGGTCCTTACACATTATTTATTTATTGCTTTACCAGCATTATCTCAATGGTTAAATATCTTGGAGTAATGTTTGATCGCAGACTATCATACAAGTTCTATGTTGAGCAAATCATTCAGAAGTGCAAGTGAGGTCTAGCAGCCTTAAAAACAGCCTTAAATATTCATTAGTGGTTATACCACACAGTTGTAGAACACTGTTCTATACCCGAAGGCTATACACAAGACTCTCCAGTCTTTATCCACATATTATTATATCGGCTTAAAAGCCCGAACACAGACGGTTATACACTTGGATAAGTGGCCATGCCACACATTTGAAACACTTTGGATAAGTGGCCATGCCACACATTTGAAACACGGCCATAAGGCTCGAAGGCCAAACAGAAGACTGTTCGTAACTAAGTCTAACGCATCATGCCTCGCCACACGCGAACTATTTCATTCTATACCGCAGGAGTGTTACATAGTGCGATCATCTGAATCGGGGCAAACCCAAAATGCTCGCTGACCATGCAACAATCCTCAACACTGGTCTCACCTAGATACCTGGTAATAGGCATCATATTTTATGTGACCTGGGTGCTCTCTGTCCCATTTGGACTTGAATATGGCTTTATATTGTCAGATACAGAAATGAAAGGGATCTGTTTGTCAGATACAGAAATGAAAGGGATCTGTTTGTCAGATACAGAAATGAAAGGGATCTGTTTGTCAGGTACAGAAATGCAAGGGATAAAGAAGACACAGGAAGACTTTGAGCTGATGACAGGAGAACTTGGCATAAGTTTGTTGAAAGCTTATGATTGAAGGTGATAATGATGATATTCTCCAAATTGTTCAGTTGTAAAACTGACTCCATACCAATTTTTATTATTACTGTATTATTTTTTGTGTGAGCTGTACCTATATCTAGAGCATCGATTGGGCAATATGGTTAGAGCACTTGCTTCTGAAGGCAAAGTTACTGGGTTTGAAACCTGGTGATATCTTAAACTGCAGTCTACCCTGCTGTAACTGGATAACTGACTCTGCTATTGAATTAGGGAAGACAAGGAAGGAATGGGTCACCAACCTCATAAAACTAAGACCTAGTATTATGGTCTCTAACCCTTCACTCTTCTGCAGAAGTATCTGCTATGGGACAACCTTTACTTTTTGACCTTTTATTTTGTTTATCTAGGCATGAAAAAAGGACTGGTAGTGAGTAGGACAGAATGATAGACTTACTTACTTACTTAGTCGTTCCCCTTCTACCGTGAGGTGTAGAGGTTAGAATGATAGACATTTCTTTAAAATGCTGAACAGTAAGAATGACTGTGGGAAAAGTCTGTAATTTTTATGAATATCATTAAATAATTTTGTAACCAAAATTTCAGCGCAGAAATAGACCACAAAATAGAAGATATTATGAAGCAGTCTGGAATTCTGACATTTGGATCTCAAGTAAGTTCTGATATGCCAGTTTGTTCTCCTCTTTCCATCCTTTAAATTCATATCAGTTTTGAGTCATTTCTTGTATAGCTTTCTAATTTTTCATCAGTTGTCCCCTCTTAGACACATCAGAAAAATATTTCCCGAGGAGATACCATTTTATTTCTTTAAAAAAAAAATATTTTTAATTAGTCTGTAGCATTTGCCTCCATTTCATGGTCAGATGTTATTTACATTGTTTTATTTCATTCATGATGTTGAGTACAGACCACAGACATTGTTAGCTTTCATTCATGATGTTCATTATGGATCACAGACATTGTTTTACTTGGTGTTCATATAGATCACATACATTCTTTTATTTCAATTATAATGTTCATTATAGATCACAGATGTTGTTTTATTTCAATTATAATAATCTTATAGATCACAGACGTTGTTTTATTTCAAATATAATGTTCTTATAGATCACAGACATTTTATCTCAATTATAATGATCTTATAGATCAGTCGGCGTCTGTGGCCTAATGGATATGAACGCAGTTTCATAATCCAGATATACCAGGTTCGAAACCTGCTGCAGGCGGTTTGGTAGCAGATCGCTTTGTGTGGATTTTTAACAATGGTATAAGCGCCGTACTGTTCAGAAAGCAATGGCAAACTACTGAATGAAAAAATTGCCTAGAAAAATCACAAACAGCCAATAAAAGCTTGGGTTGATTGCCACGTCCTGTAAAGGATAAGCAACTAACTTTTATAGATCACAGACGTAGTTTTATTTCAAATATAGTGTTCATTATAGATCACAGACGTTTTTTATTTACAATCATGATGTTCATTATAGATCACAGACAGTGTTTTATTTCAGTTATAATGTTCTTATGTATCCCAGACGTTGTTTTATTTCGTTCATGATGCTCATTATAGAGCACAGACATTGTGGACCTTCATTCATGATGTTCATTATAGAGCACAGACATTGTGGACCTTCATTTATGATGGTCATTATAGATCACAGACGTTGTTTTATTTTATTCATGATGTTCATTACAGAGCACAGACATTGTTTTATTTACAGTCATGATGTTCATTATAGAACACACAGTGTTTTATTTCAATTATAACATTCTTAATGATCACAGACATTGTTTTATTTCATTCATTATGTTCATTATAGATCACAGACATTGTTGGTTTTCATTCACGATGTTCATTAAAGAGCACAGACATTGTTGGCTTTCATTCATGATGTTCGTAACAGACCACAGACTTTGTTGGCTTTCATTCATGATGTTCGTTATAGAGCACAGACATTGTTTTATTTTGTTCATGATGTTCCTAATGTCTATTGGTCACATACTTTTCTTCAGGTCAGCTTATTTTTCTTCTAAATTTTGCATTTCACTGTCAATTTTGAAGGATTCAGCTTTTTCTTTTTCCCACAACAGCGAATTCTCAGCAACATAGAAGATCTCCAGCCAGAGGGGGAACTGGGTCACGGCACATGTGGGCAGGTCACACGCATGAGACACAAACCAACAAATCAATTGATGGCTGTCAAGGTATTCTGCTAAAGAAAACTAGTCTAAGTGTCAGGAATAACAATGATTTATCTCAGACTAAGTGTAGTTCCCAGGGGATATCTTACGAGACAAAGAAATAAGACTTACTGCTCCCTCAGGTGTATTGTATAAGGCGATCGGACTGCTTGCGTCAGGGTCAGCGAATCAGAGCTGACCAAGACCCTACTCCACCTCCAAGTGGTGGTCCTAGAAACAGGATGCATCACTGCAGTCTGGCTGAGAGAGTAGGGATCGAAGAGGGAAGGCAAACCTGGTCCCCAAAAATGCCGTGCTGAAGTCGGCTGAAAGGCGCAAATA